>JASSUY010032953.1:0-86876 GCA_032466535.1 Forpus xanthops
TCAAACTTAAACAGGGGAAGTTTAGATTGGATCTGAGGAAGAAATTCTTTACTGTAAGGGTGGTGAGGGACTGGAACAGGTTGCCCAGGGAAGTTATGAATGCTCCATCCCTGGCAGTGTTCAAAGCCAGGTTGAACAGAGCCTTGGGTGTCATGGTTTAGTATGAGGCATCCCTGCCCATGTCAGGAGGGTTAGAACTAAATGATTTTAAGGTCCTTTCCAACCCTAACTATTCTATGATTCTTTGATTCTATGTGACACCACCAGCATATCTTCCCTTACAAGTTGGGGCTTGGTGGCTCTTCAAATGCTGCTGTGTGAAATGCGCAAGGCTGTGCTGGTGAGAGGGTTTTTTCTTTTTTCTCAGTTCTTTCTCAATCCTCAAACTTGGTTTATCAGAAAAAAATAAAAAGTGACAGAACTGTAACCAAATTTCTTTTGCACCCCCCTTTTGTCACTGTTCTGGATTGTGAGCCAGCTGCAGCAGTTGCTGTCTGTCTCATTCCTCCTCCATGTGATCCTTCTCTCGGGCAGCAAAACTGGGTGCTGTGCTGTTTTCCACTCCCGAGCCTTTCTCAGGTCCTGTTTTCATGATGCTTACAACCCGTTGCTGGCACCGTGGGGGGAGCCAGGAGCAGGGCTTTGATCCATATCAGCCTTGGGCATTCAGTTGCCTCTCCATGCGATCGGTTTGAACTCTCCACGTGAAGGTTACGCTGGCTTGCGTTTGGGTTGGCTTCATGTTGGCCATGGGAGACTGAGGATACCGGATTGGGTGCAAACGCAGTAGGGCACATGGATGATGCTTGATGTGGCTTTACCTGTTCATATCTGGTTTTGAGCATATCTGGACAGGCCAAGCATCACCACACTGTGCCATCTCACAGAGATCCTGCAGTGGCAACAGGGGCTGCAGAGCACATGCTAATATCCTGCTGAGCTGTGGCCTCAGGTCCTGTGTTAGCCACAGATGACATTACTGTATACAGATTACACAGTATTGGGGTTTTAAAAGTGATTGTGTGGATTTTATGTGTCATTTCCTGAGGTATTTTCATCCCAGCTCAGATCGTTAATCCAATGAATTGTGGCTGTACACTGCCTGATGTGCCTCCGTAGTATTCAGTTCATCCTCCTTCCCTGTCTCTGTAACATCCCCACGCTGCAACGAGGCTCCTTCATATCCTTTGCTGTGTTTTCATCCTTGCAGCTCTTACACCTTTTATAGGATTCTGCCATCTTTGTTCTATTTTCTGGTGATTTGGAAGCTTGTTTTTTCTTTTTCATTTTACTGTTTTTCCACAAGTCTCTTGTGCGCAATGCTTCCTCCTTGTGTTTGAAGCATCCTCTGCATATTCATAATGTTGAGGAATGAAACCAAAATACAGAGGACCACCAAAGCTTGCCTAAAAGAATGAAAGATCTGGTGATCTTTTCCACCAGGAGTCTTGCAGAGTCTGCAGGGTCTGAAATCATGTGGTCCTTGGGACAAAGATCAGGGAGCAAGAAGTGCATGTGTGACGGTGGTGCGGACAAGCTGGGTCACAATGTGCTGCAGGTTGGTGTATCCAATTTTTGGTTGGTATATTCAGGGCCACCAGTGTGCTGTGGGCAGGAGGAGCCAGCGCAGACCCTGCCACCTCTCCTTCTGTCAGGCACTTGCTGTTTGCCTCTGTCCTTCCCCTTCATTTTGTCTGCTTGATTGCACTGCCATGGCACATAGCTGTGTGCCAGCCCCTGCCCTCACTCAGCCCTGCTGGAGCGTCCCTATTCCTTGCCCAGGGCTGTGAATTTCTGGGTGCTCATTTGGGCCACTTCAGATGCCTAGTAGTGAAGTCTTGCCACCAAACTCATCACTTCGGAGTTGCTCCTTGCATCCCCACAACCCGGCATAGAGCATGGTCTGCCCACACCATCACTGGTGCTGTCTGTGCCTAACAGCTGCAGCCACCACATTGACCCTTTGAGTCTGGTCATGCAAGGGGCACATGGTCCAATCTGATGAGGGGTGGGATGCATGATACCATCATGCCAGCTTTGCAGGTGATGGCTGACCTGGGATAAATATCTGGTCTTACAGAGTGGACTTTTTTGTTTAAATGCATGTTTCTGCTGATAAACAAGTTATGCATAATTTAGCGCAAGTAAAAGTGATCTTAATGAAATTATATATATGAAAAAATATAAATAATATATATTACATTATTAAAAGCTATAATATAAATTTATTTAATATTAATGTATTTAGAATAATAAATATGTATGTGTGTGTGTGTATATATATTTATATAAAAAAAAAGATCATTTGCTGGAGAAAGTGGTTCTCAGACCTGAGTGGTGGCCATGTTGTTGCCAGGAGTCAGGGCATGTCCCAGAGGGCAGTATCCCTAATTCAGATGAATGGAGCGGTGGTAGAGCCGCACCTCAAATCTGTTGGAGCCCTTTCTGGCAAACCACTTCAAAAAGGGCATTTTGGTGTGGTTTAATGAACAGAAGGGAAAGCCCAGCGTGGCGCACGCACAGGTTTCAGGACAGGAGTTTCCAGCTACAGGCATCTGTAGGAGTGATCAGAGCTTCATCTTCCCGTAACCTGTACTATGACATGAAGGGCACCAGGGATGACAGCAACTTTCCTGTCTGCTCGCTTGGTTTGCTTTCCCAATTCAATGTTTTGTGTAGTTTTCGAAGCATCATGTGCATATTCTGTTTCTTTTCTGGATTCAGCTGTCATCTTCTCCTTTTTCTTAGCTGTTTTCTTCACATGGAGGTAGAGAGTGGCAAAATACTTATTCAGAGAGAAGTGTGTTTGTCTGGTCAGAGACTCTCCAGATGTGTGATACCTGAAAGTAGTTTTTTCTGTTTATAGCACCTTGGAATTCTTAAGGAAAACCAGAGGTATTTTTCCTTAGGATGAGCTACTGTCCTGCCAATAAGGCTGAGAAACCCCAAGCAAAATCAAAACAGAACCCAGCACTGTTTTCTTCAGTTGCCAAATTTACATCTGATTTTGAGTTTTATTAGTCAGGTGTATAAAACAAAATGGGCCTTTTATTTATCAGCATTTTCCCTTCCTCCTTTTGTTCCATCTCTTCCTCCTACAGCTTGTTGGCCTTGTGATGGGCTGTTCTGGATTCTGGTGGGTGCTGAGTTGTCTCCATTCCTGCCACCAAAGGGCATGGTACTGCAGACTTCTCCATTCCTCCTCAGCCCTTGTGCTGATCCATCCACAGCTTGCTGTGTTGTTAGAACATGATGTTGTGTCCATGCTTGGTGGACTTTCTGCTGGTTGGAGAGCTGCATCAGCTTCTGGAGAGGTCTGATGAGCACCACAGCCAGCCATGGCTCTGAGGAAGTGAGGAAAGGGGAGCTGGTGTTTGGCAGTGATGAGGTGTCATGGAGCTGAGCACTGAGTTTCAGTCTTTTGAGGTTGTGTCCACATGATTTATAAGATGAAAGTGTTTTGTGTATTTTTTGCTGTCCATAGTGTTCAACTTCAAGAGTCCTTAAAGAGCTGGGGCATGGAAAGCCACTGTCTTTTTCCCTCTAACCTGGCTTAAAACTAGTCCAAGCTCCCCGTAGATAACACAACATAGGGTATAATTTTATTTAAATAGAAGGGAAAAGTCTAATCCACAATCAGCTCCTTTTATTTCAGCATGTGGTTGTCTTGTCACCCATGTACATCTAGAAGTATGCTTTCTTCTGATGTGTTTACTGAGGCCTCCAAGCTCAATGAGATTGAGCTGGTGGCTGCTTGGATGGTTCATTGGACACTTCCCAGGTGCCATCTGTACGCAGGGACACTGGTGATACAGCAAATAGGTATTTTTCCTCCAAGGGACATGTGTTATTGGAGGTGTCTTGCTGACACAGGATGTTAAAACCTGTCTTTGTACATGCACATTTATCTTTATATTGGCTGGATTTCAATTCACTTTCTTCCTTGTGCACTATTTCCTTTCTGTTAAATAAACTGTTCTGCACAAACCATAGCAATGAAGTCACTGCTGTTGCGGGGGTTTTGTTTGCTTGGGTTTTTAGCAGCTGCTTCCACCCAAGGATGGAATTCCCTTCATTATGCATCTTTTAACTGGTTCTCCAAACCTTTCTCACCTTGCAGGTTCCTAAATACTTTCTTTTGATGGAGGTGTGGGGTACTTCAAAGGAAATTTAAGTCTTCCAATAATAAGAGTTGTGTTTCTTGTATTATTTTCCACAGATCTATACAATACTGTACATAGTTTCCCATACTTGAGCGCCAGTATTCGAACAGGGCAGAGTATTACACTGGTTCACTTAAATCTGTTCTTTCTAATAGTTACTAGTTATAGTTATTAGAGATTTTCTGGATCGTTGATGAATTATAACCTTTCTATTCTCTGTGGCTCTTGTAGAGGATGAAATCAAAGGTCTGACTAGCATTTGCTCAGGGCACCCACTTACGGCATATGAGCTTCGTCAGAGTGCTGTACTAATTGTGGCTCTGTGGGTTTTGTCTTAAGCTGGATTGATTCCCAGTCCGCTTTGGGCACAAGTGGTGCAAGCCCAGGTCTGTCTTCACATGTCTATGTAGGCACATCCCACTTGGATCATATGAAATCCCTGCTCATTAGAGCCTTAAAGGGATCTTCTTGCCTTTGGCTATACCTGTGAACTGGGTAGCACTGAATGTACAAACTAATCAAAGTGAGCCTGAAAAAGCCTCTAATGTGAAATTGTTAGGTTAATGAAAACAAAGGGAGTTGTTTGTGTTCAACCAAGTGGAATCTTGCTGTTTCTCAGAGAACAGTGTTTTCAGTCTTGTATTCCTCGGAGAAATCCTGATCAAAACTGCTGGTACCTGACCTACAGGGTAGGTGATTACAAAGTGATGGGCACAAGTTCTTGCCCAAGAAACATTTTCATATGCGTATGTGTAAAATGTCTGGTGTTAGCCATGGGAAATGCTTCCCACCGGGGAATGCAGGGGGTATCTCCAGCAGTGCAGATGCCATGGGGTCCCTCTACATGGGGCAAAGCAGTCTTCCCTCTGCAGAGATGTGGCTCAGCCCCAACAAGAACCACTAAAAGAAATTTGAGAGCTCTCACATTACGTCTAAGGTAAAGCCTGTGGTTTATGCCTGGCTTCTCTCATTACAGCGTCAGTTCAGGCCAAGTTCAACTGAAAGATGAGCGAGAAAGGGGTGAAAAAACCCCAAAACTTGCTGTGTGTGCATCTCCTTTTAGTGCTGCAGTGAACAGGTCTCATGTGGCTATTGGATTTCCATCAGTCAGCGAGCTGCCAGCGCCGTGCTGCATGGGGCTGCTGGCACTGGGAGGAAAGTGGGGCAGGCTCAGCCCTGCCCATGGCATGGCCAGCCCTGGAGCCTGGTGGAAAAACTTGCCTTGCAAGCCTCTTCTGGACAGCTAAAGGAGAGTTACCTCTGCGTGGGCTTGCTCATATTTATTACTGTCTTTCAATCCGTTAGTAGCATCCGCAAAGATGTGACTTGGTGTCAGAAATGCCCGGGCTGCGAACTGTGATACTGATGGGTTGTGTTCCTGGTATCTATTTGATTTGATAGCAGAGATGCCAGTGCACATGTAGGGGGGCAGAGCTATGGGCAGAGTTTGGACCAGAGAGCTCTGAGGTGTTGCTGAGGGCTGTGCCTGCTCCTGGGGCTGAACAGCAGCAGGGGCTGCTTGGTGGTCGTCACTTTTGGATGACAAAAGTGAGGGAATGGCAGAGATTCTGAGATTGGACCAGCTCACCTGGTCTCTAGGAGCACAGTGACATTGATGAGGAGAGGCTGAGGGAGTTGGTTATTCAGACTGGAGAAGAGAAGCCTTCAGGGAGACCTTCGTGTAGGCTTTCAGTACTTAAAGTGGGCCTGTGAGAGAGGTGGAGAGAGACAGCTTAGTAGGGCCTGTTGTAATTGTAGAAGGGGTAATGGTTCTAAATGAAAAAAGGGGAGATTCAGACTAAATGTAAGGAAGAATTTTTTTGCAGTAAGAGTGGTGAAACACTAGCACAGGTTGCCCAGTGAGGTGGTAGATGCCTCATCCCTGGAAACATTCAGGGTCTAAGTTGCATGGCACTCAAATGACCTGATCTAGTTGAAGTTGATGTCCTTTCTCATTGCATAGGTGTTGGACTAGATGACCTTTAAAAGTCCCTTCCAATCTATGATTCTATGATTTCTAGTTTAGCAGACAGACCATCACTGAAGCGTAGTCATGCTTGAGCAGTCATGGTTGAGTAGTCAGCGTGGAGCTTTTGCTTGCAAAGAAAGGTAGCACTGTGTTCTTCCACATGTATAAAAAAAATCTTCCTGGGATGCCTTCCATGCAGCTACCAGTGGTGTGTCAAGAGATGTTAGTAGTAATCAGTGAGAATGCTTTGTGCTATGATTTGTTTGGGAACAAATAGGATATTGCTGCAACTAGATGCAACAACAGGGCATCTGGATCTCAGTGCACTGTGAAATGTCCTCAGGTAACTTGTGGCTTCCTGGCAACATTGTGGAATTGTTGGCCATGTTTTCGGCTGTAGACCTAGAGATCATATCTAGTGCAAGCAGGTGCCTTGACCCTGGTAGGTTTTTAAATGTATTATTTACACCATTGTGACATGAAGAGCACTAACTGTACCCCAGGGCGTATCGCTCTTTGTACAAGTGTTGAATCGAAGGCTGCCCATTCCCCAAGGAGGTTATGGCCTGGATCAATGATGGAAGGTTGTAGTTGGACATATGCAGATAGGAGAGTAAAATAAAAATGCCAAGACACTATCGATCACCTTGACAGACATGTCTCAGAACACCAGCAGTCTTACAGTTATTGAGCTTTCTTGTAAATGTCACAGCAAAGGGGAGTTTTGATGAAGTCGATGAGGTGGTTTGGTAGCATTAGAAAGGAATTCCTGCCGGATAAGAGAGGGGCAGGAGGGGAGAAAATATCATTCAATATCAAAGATGTTTTCCACTGACTGGTCCAGGAGACCAGCTTCCTAAGTGGGGCATGGGATGAGCCTTCAAAGTTAAGAAGCTCTTGTGTGATGAGAGAAAGAAAGGGGGAACCTAGAGCAGATGAAGTAGGATAGAAAACATGACCTGTGTGGTGGCATACTCTTTGGTCAGGAGAAGTTAAGTTTCTCAGAGAAGGGCAGTCATGTTGGCTGTGATGTTGAAAAGTAAGAGCTTTGATGACAGCAGATTTGGATGCTGGTGAAAGAGCATCCAAAAGATGTCCTGAAACTTGATTTTGAACATAAGGAAACCATTCTAGAGTAGAGAGGAGAGTCTGTGTGGAGAAGGACTGGATGTGGGGAGGTAAAGGTCAGGTAGAGAAGGATAGGAGCATGGCTGGAGCCACAGGCACCACAGGGATAAAAGCCTTAAGCTGAACCGGAGGATGATGAAGAGGTGAGAAAGGAGGGACAAGAGATGGTGCTGTTAAATGCAGGTTTGAGGAGGCAGAGCCAAGCAGAGGGACCTGTAGATTCTGACCTTTGGCTAAGGAGACACTAAATTTTTCAGTAAAACCATGAATAAATAATATTATTGCTTCCAGACCCAGACAGGATCCTCTGCAGATAAGCCAATGCAGATAGTGAAAAGCTTGGGCTGCATCAACCACAGTATAAGAACCTTGTCAAAAGATGTGATTATACAGCTTTATTCATCATTGGTGCAGCCTCACCTTGAGCAGTGGGTGCAGTTCTGGGCCCCACAATTTAAGGAAGATATGGAAGTTCTTATATGTCCTTGAGAAGGACGACAAAGCTGGTGGTGGGAGTGGAAGGGATGTCCTGTGAGGAGGGGCTAAGGATTGTGGACTTGACTAGTTTGGTGAAGAGGAAGCTGATGGTTGACCTTGTAGCTCTTTAGAGCTTCCTGAAGAGGGGAACTGGAGAGAGAGGTGATGAGCTCTTCTCCCTGGTATCCAGTAGTAGGATATATGGGAGTGGTTCAAAGCTGTGCTGGGAGAGGTTAGAGAGACATTAGGAAGCATTTCTTTATTGAGAGGGTGGTGAAACACTGGGAGAGTCTTCCTAGGGAGTTGGTCAATGCCCCACGCCTAATGGAAGGTGTCCCTGCCCATGGCAGGGTGTTGGAACTGGATAAGCTTTAAGGTCTCTTCCAATGCAAACCATTCTAGGCTTCTGTGATTCTATTCTATCATCAGAAGTGGCTTTCTGTATGTGCTTTGGTCAGGGACCCATGCTGCACCCCTGTCCAGCAAGGTGTCTGCCTGGCTCTGCACACTTTCTATCCTATCTCCATAAAACAGGCATGTGCTGACATCTCTGCCTGGTTACACAAGCTGGCTCTGGAAAACCTCAGCTCCTAGATTACAAACATAGCCGGGCTCTGTCTGCAGAGGTGTACAGTTACAAAACACACACTTGTATGCTCACACTGCTTAACCAAAACCACCGCGTTTTTAGCAGTTTGTGAGGGTTTATTCATTACGCAGCAACACAGGAATGCAGGAATGTGAGCAGCGTTAAACCTATTCATTTGGTGGGGAGGCATCTCCTCTCCCCTGCTCCAGCCTGCTTGGCTTTAATGATAATTGCACCTCAGGAGTTGTTGAGCTGGCTCTCCACTACGCCAACCCTCCCCAGCACAATGCTGGGAAGGAAGGCTAGAACCAGGAAAGAGCATAGGTTGACACTTTGGAGAACGGATCTCCTTCCTGCTGGGATGCTCCCCGCATCCTACCCTGCATCCCGCTCTGCATCCTGCCCTACTTCCACATCTTCCAATGAAGCATCTACCTGCTTCCGAAAAGGTTTTTGTGCCCCTCATGGTATTAGCTATGCCAGGGAGGGAAAACCTGCTGGTGCCTTCTCCCAGCCCTCAGCCCTGCAAATGGCTTCAGCTGAGGTTTGAATGGCTCCTACATCCTTCGCAAAGAGCCTGTCCTGAAAATCCTTTATGGCAGCATGGAAGGAAGAGGAGGATGAGGACAGTCACTCTTGAACTCTTGTATATCCTGCTGGAGAATTTATTTTGCCTTTTTTAGTATTATTTCTTTAGTGCCTCTCATTAACCAACCCCACATGCATCTAACAATAGTATTTAAAAGTTAACTATGTTAAATTAATTACTTATCTGTCATTTTAAAACTATTGATTTTAAAAGCCTTGTGACTTTAAAAATGGGAAATTTAAAAAAATTCAAAAAAAAAAAAAAAAGCAGCAGTGATTTTTGTTTGCTTGTTAAAAATTTGAAAGATGCAGTAGAATCAGATTTTAGGTTTATTCCAGCTGTCCATTCCCAGAGGAGGAATGCAATGCTCTGCAAGACCTGACTGCTTGCAGCAGCTGCTGCTGTCGCTACCATCAGCTCCACTGCTCCAGTTTCATATAAATTGCCTGGGAAGTTGTGGAACACTGGATCCATAGCATGAAGATGAGTACTGTGTGTTAACTGTAGATGCACAGGCTGGGTGGCTGAACAGTTTTCTGGCAGAAGTGAGTGGCATAGGTACAATAGAACTGACAACTTAATAGAAGCTGATACAGTTGAATTTGAGCAGCAGAGACCTATCAAAGGTTTTATTGAAGGTATTAAGCTCTGTGTTTAAAAGACACAGTTTTGAAGGGTCTGTGATGAGAATGGAAGCAGCCTAATTCATTAGGGGCACTAGCCATTAGCTGGGGATGATGAGGTTTTTCATGCTGCACAGCTCCAAAGAGGAGACAGCCTGTGCCTGAAAGACAAGATAGAATTAGTTGTGCTTCAGCAGCTGGGATGCATTTGGCAGAGCACAACAATTGCACTTGTTGTACTGTGAAATTTGAGTTAAACCCTCTTTCCTGGAAGGACTGGGTGATGGAGAATTGAGCAGTAAAGAGATCTGCATAGTCTACTCCCCATGTTTGGGGTATTCAGGTGCAGTGCTTTGGTACCGAACTTCTGGATTTTAGGCCAAGCCACTAAGCTGCTTCAAGCCCCTGGAACATGTCTGTACAGCAAGAGCTAGGGCAGAGGTTGTCTTCCACACTCTCTATCAGGCTCATTTTTGCTCTATCACCAGTAGATAGTTCCTGTCCCATTTCCTCTTTGTCAAGTTGGTGGGCTTCTCTACAGGTGTGACCTTTAGTCACATGATCCTTAGTTGCTAGGATGATAATCCTTTAATTGTTCATTTGTATGGTAATTTAAGAGGTTACAAGAAGGCCACATGAATTAATAGGAGGAAGGTGAGGGAATAGGATGGCCAAGATGGAGTCCTTAGAGCAAGTGGAGGAATTAATGAAGAGCAAATAAATGAAGCTAAATGAGAGACTTCTGGCTGCTCTCTCCACCTGACACATTCACTGCCTTGGACTGAGAAGAAACAGTTCCTTGGCAGCACACTGGAGAGCACATATGGCAAATAGAAACACTTCGCTTCATCTTGTATCTTGTGGATGCTTCAGTCAGGGTAGACCTGCTGACCATGGGATGTTCTCCGTGGTCACCAATACCAGTGGCTTAAAAAGTTGAGTACCATCACAGCCTCAGGCTCTGGCTTTGTATCTAATGGGAGGATCCAGCTTTGTGGCCTTTGGGCAACTTTAAAGTCCTATGTGCTTTGACAGAGACTGTATGGTGAGGTCCACTCCCCACTGCATATCTCCTGCTTCTCTGAAATGCCTTCTCCTGGTGAGCCTGGTGCATAGTTGCTTAACCTGGACCTTGGACACAGAGAGTTTGTGACTAGACAGGGGTAACAAAAACCCTTGGTGCTTTTCAGTGGTTTTGCTTTTAAATATCAGTCTTATGTCATGGAAGGGGAAAGTGGGACATGCCTACCACTTTTTCTGACAGCCCCTGCTCTCTGCAGAAAGTCTGCATTCCTAAGCTTTAAACCCAGCCAATTTCTGATGGGGGCAGGAGGAAAGAAAGAAACAAGTGCTGTATTTCAGACTATCCTCTAAGCAGGGGCAGTGACCACTGCTTTCCACGCAGTGTGAAGGTTGAGCACACCCTGCTCTGGGAAATACAGTGGTGCTGAATAACTGCCCCGGCTCGACTGCCAGGAACTCATACCCTGCGGCCAGGCAGCACGGTGGAATGGACAGGCTTGTGCTAAACCAGTCCTGCCTTCTCCTCTGCCGGCGGCTGGTTGGGCAATGCTGGATGGCTTGCTCTGCCTTTCTGAATTGCAGTTTCCCCATCGGAATGACGACGCTAACAGTGCTTAAAGAATCTTTTAAGTGCTTTGAGATCTGTGGAAGAGAATGAAGAGAGATAGGAGCGGGGGTGGGGGGTGTGTCCGATGCAAGTGTTGGGAATTGGGAAATCTTTTCTATACTATCACCTTTGTATTTATCCTGTTGCTACCGTTGGCTTTATAGAGCTAGATCAAGACTGGTTAACGCAAGGCTCTGGACCTTGCTGTGCTGCTGGGTGAGGCTTGACATCATTACTGTGTTAAAAGCAGTGGCACGGCTGATAAAAACTTTTTGTGTCTTCTGGAATAAAACATCTTTGGAGATTACATTTGGAGAAGAGGTCCTGCTACTGTGCTCTTCCCAGATCAACTGCAAATAACGGAGTTTCTCCTATTGAAATCTTGGGACGATGCTCAGTCCTTTCATAGCATCCCTGCTGCACCAGCCCTTCTCCATGGGGTTTCTCATACAGCAGTGTGTGGTCTGCTGCCATTTCAGGTCTCAGGCCAAGCAGGGCATAGCTGGTGACTTCACACTTGCTCAGCAGTTGCTGCATCCCTCTCCTGTGATCTCTGAGCTCAGCCCCGCGTGTACACACACGCAAGGGAGCAGGGTGAGTGCCGACAGTCCTTCCTCCTCCTCTCTGGTGCCGGGGCTGGCTGGTGAGCCAGCATCAAAGCAAAGCTTCCAACCCGTGTCTCTGTTCTCGGAGGCTGCCTGGCTCCGGCGTTGGCTCTCGGTGGCGTTGAAGCCTGCCTGGGAATGGGCGCAACTCCCGCATAGCTCCTGGGTCGACTCCCATTAGGAAGGGTGTGTGCTCCATAGAGGGTGAGCTGCGCCTCTCCTCCTGTTTGGCTGCGGAGCAGCCGGGCTGCAGAGCCAGGGCGCAGAGCTGGGTTTCTTCCCCAGGGCTTGTTCTCACCACCACTCGCACTGGCTGGCGGCCCTGGGCAGTGCTGGGCTGCGATTAACACCAGCATGGTGACAAAGCCCTGCGTGGCCAAGCTCCTCCGGTGCACACTGGGCTGTTCTGCTGGACCCCTGGGTGAGTGCCCCATCTGCTCTGTGGTTTGGGGTGGAGGTCTTACCCTAAGTTTCCCCATGCACTCTGTGGTGGTGAAAGACATCTCCAGGGCAGGAGTAATGACCCCCAGTTCTGGTGCTGCTGTCCTGCAGGGTCCTCCCAGGGCTGGTGTACCCAAACTGGGTGCTTTGCTAGAAAAAGAGAGGTGGCACTGAGTGCCGGAGCCAAGAAGGGAGTTCTGCCCTCTCCCAGGTGGAGAGAGCCAGGCTTCTGAAGCTCCCCAGGGATGGTTGCCAGCTTGGCAGAGCTCAGTATTACTGGGGTTACTGGGTGAAATGCTGCAGTCCTGTCCTCATATCTTCCCACTGACCTGTGTCATCATCACTTATGCTTCAAACCCATCAGAGTGCAGCACCCAGAGCAGCTCAGGTGCTTTTAGGAGGTAGAGGATGTGTGTTGCTTACTGATCTCCTTCAAGGAGGAGGAACAGGTTGCCCAAGGAGGTGGTAGATGCCCCATCCCTGGAAACATGCAGAATCAGGTTGGATGGGGCTCTAAGCAACCTGATCTAGTTCTGTATCTTCCTGCTTGTTGCAGGGGGGTTGGACTAGGTGACCTTTAAAGGTCTCTTCCAGCCCAAACCATTCTGTGATTCAATGAGGGCAACTTGCAGCCTGGCTAACCCAGAAGGGCAATTGTGGGATGCAGAGTATCCCCCTGGCCCTGGCATGGTGCTGCAGGAGTGGAGGACAGAGGCTGGCCCAGGACATGGTAGTGTGTGCAGTGAAGAGATGGTAGGTGTTTAGGGGAGGTCTAAGCACTCACATCACTCACTTGCAAATTCCTCCCCAAATGGATGGCTCAGGGCCTTTTTAGAGGCTACCACTAAGTAATACAGACCCTGCTCTTTGGCATCAGGATATATCAGTCTCAAAGCTGCCTGCAGAGGCAAAGCACATGGATTTTCTTGCATCTTCCCACAGGACAAGCTTTTCTGAACATCGAAGGACATCTGAATTTTTTGGGACATAACATGAATACTTTCAGCAGATAATAAAATAAATACACATATTTGTCCCATGTGACTATATAAACAGGCTGTACAAGGTAACTGTGCTTGAAAGGATCAGTATCTTGTTACTTCTTCACTACTTGCTCTCCAGAGAAACTGAAGTTGTCCTGTGTTGTCCTTGGTATATACCAAGCTTCATCCATGAGCTCAACTGTTCAGCACCTACTCAGAAGTAGCTTGCATTGGGTTTGCAGCCTATACTTCTGGCTGGTTCCTCTGGGACTATGAGATCATGCAGTAAGGCAGTCCACTGAGAAATGGGATAACTTAGCTAAATCAAGTCTAATTTTTGGATAGTGCACATAAATATATTTAGTCATTATAGATAAAAGCCCATGGCCACATTCGGTGGGACATCCCCTTCAACAGCCAAGCAGCATTAGCATGAAATCCAGGCATCCTTATGTGCTGCTGCATCTGAAACCATTTCAGGCTGCTGGCAGCAAAGGGTGTTGCTGAACCCACTTACAAGGGGTGATGTGACTCTATTTTTTTCTTTCCCCTGGGTAGTTATTGTGTAGATTTGGTTCCCCAATCCAGTTTGTGGTCTTGCATGGCAAACTGGCATGTGCTGGCAGGGCTGAGAGGGAGGAACGAATGGAAACAAGATTGCAGTGCCAAAAAGCTTGTGGGGGAGACTCAAGGCATAATCACACTGAAACCTCAGGAGTTGCAGCTGGACCAGGAACCTCCTCAGGCTTCCCGCCTCTCTGCTCTGCCCCGTCCCCAGGGTGGTTTGGTTGATGATGATAAACTTTCGTCTTTGCACCCAAGTACCTACACACACAGTTTGTTACTTCGCTCTCTTGCTTTTAGAGTTAACAGCACAAAGTGGTGGAGATTGAGAAAATTTTCTGTACTTTTTTTATGGCCTCATTTTTTTCCCTATTTGTATTCCATCTTAATACTGTATCAGCATTGGTCCAGAGCAAGACCATCCGTGCTAAGTATGAGGTTGGGAGAAGCTGGGCCACATACCAGGCTCAGAGCCTGGATGTCCATAATGGCTTCTTTTGTTCGTCTTGCCCCAGGTGAGCCAAGATCCCCCTTGATGAAGATGTATTTCTGTATAGTTTGTGTGGAGTTGGTGTTTGGACTTTTTGCTGGCTCTTTTCTCAGCAATAGATTGCTTACCAGCATTCTTGCTGCAGCACAGGGATGGAGCCACTGATGTTCCTGCTTGTTACAGGGGTATTGGACTAGATGGCCTCTAAAGGTGCCTTCCAAAGTAAACCATTCTATGGGTCTGTGATTCCCAATACTCTGATCCAGCAGGTGATTATTTCTAACTGGTCTGAGCAAACCCCTTTTGGAAACAAGGGAGAAGGGACACATTCTTCCCCTCTGCAGCCTAATTCCAGCATGTGGTATTTCTGAGTTGCACCATTTTCCCTAGCATTGTGCGGTTAATACCAAACCTTTTTTCTTTGATTGAGGGCTTTTAACTGGGAGGTGATACTCTTGCGCTAGCCAAACGGGTTTGATTCTGCCATGCAATGTGGTGTACATGAGCCCAGGTTAGAGGGGTTATAAGCACCCATTCCCTTGCAGAAGTTGAGAGTAAATGAAACCAAAGCTCACTATTGCAGTTTTAATTTCTCCTAATGGTCCATGTGTTTTTTGTGCTTCTTACTGAATGTGAGGGGATGTTGCATCAGTGTATATACCTGCTGTGTCCTTTGCTAGCCCACAGCTCTCATCCCAGGTTCAGGAGGGGGTGGCAACAACAGCTAGGTCCCAAAAAGAGGTTTTTATATAAATCCTGGAGACAAATCTCTCTAATGGGTGGTGACTTGCAGCAAACTTGTAGCTAGAGGAAGACGGATGGTTTTGAGCAGGGGTGTTGTGACCTGAAACTTAAGCCTGTGACTGGGTCACTGCCCTTCTTTCAAGTTGTTTTCACTGGGGTGGAAGCTTTCTTGTTACGCTTGGAGTTGCACCCAGGGAGGATCTGAAAAGGTCGCTTAACCCTTTGCAGTGAAAGCAGAAAGGAATGATAATACAATAAATCCAGATCAAGCCAACCATCCCCCCTTTGGGCTGAAAAATGCCCCACAAGTAGAATACTGGGTTTGTATTGTTCAGCAAACTGCCTGAATTGGGGTTGCATCAAAGCTTTATACTGAAATTCAGTGCCATTTGGGAGGTAGTGCAGGTAACAGCACTTTTTTCCTCTCCCCTCTCCTCCCTTCATCTTTGCTTTAATGTGTTTGACTGAATTACAGTGCAAATCCTTGGCTGTATAAATACCAAGCAGGAGGAAAAAAAAAAGCATAGCAGAAACCACAGGCATTGTTCAGGCAGTTCTTTGATGTAGTTCAGCCATGAATACAAACTCTGTGAGCCTTGTGGGATGGTTTTGGGCTAAAAGGGGCTTGAGACTGGTTTGTTGGGTGCCTTATAAAAACACTTCACAGACGTTTCCCTTCCCATCATAATGTGTGTGCTTTGCAGAAGAAGTGTTTGTACTCTTCCAAGATTTTGCTGCACGAATACAGGGTTGGGTTCCGTAATTTGTACATGCATTGAACACCTTGAAGGGGATGAGTCTGGGTTCAGATGCTGCTGGAGCCATCTCCATTAGCATCTTGGCTTTCATTGTGCTGGTCAAGAATGATGTGTCGCTTGGGGCAGATCCTGCAGGCACTGTTGGAGTCAGGAGTGGGACCACACTGGCAGGGCAGCAAAGGAGGAAAGGACAGGGCAATTTGGCAGCGGGGCTGTTTGTTTGTTTGGGAGTGTGTGGGGAGGACTAGTCCCTGAAGCTTGGGAATAAATTTGGCCTGATACTTAAGTACCAGCTCCCAGGAAATTGCCATCAGAGTAATTAGCGTGCGCTGACTTATTTGTACAGTGATAACAGCAGGAAAGTATTGAAGCAGGAAAACCAAACACATTATTCATCTGAACCTTCAATCCGCAGCCTTTACCTGACAGTTCACTGTATGCAATATGCAGGTCTATTTTTAGGCATCTGAGCCAGGCAGGCTGTTTTCTTCTTTGTTTGTTTTGCGTTTTGGTTTTTATTTTGCTGACATAAATTGGAAATGTATCTGGGCTTAGAGAAAAACAACTGTATTTTTAAAATAAACCATTTGAGTACCAAGGAGTCTTCTTTGGGAGCAAGGAAGCATCAGTACAGGGCTTTCAAAACTTGTGCCCTGGATACTACAGTGATGCTAGATCTAAGATCCCTGTTTCTGCTGGATGTACTTGGTGTGACCATGAGCATCTTCTTCAGCCCAGGATTCCCTGCTCAGTGACAAGCACTCAGCCAGCCAGCTTAGAATTGCCCTTTGAGATCTGAGCACCAAGGAGAAGATTTAGTAACTTGGGTAATAATTATTACTAATGAGGCTGTGGGAGAATGACATGGGGTCACAGGAGTTTGTGGTATTGCAACATTCAAAGAGGATGTTTGGGGAAGGGCATCCTTACATGGTGTGAGTATATGGAAGAACTGGTAGAAAGCAGGAGGCGTTTGAAAACCATGGAAAAAAGTGGGTGTGGAGAAACGGGTGAATTCACCTTGGAATGGAAACAATGGGGTTGAAAGCATTTGCTCTGCCCTTCCTTTCCATTTTCCCCTCTCGTTTTTACACTGGTGTCACCCTCAGCCACCTGCAGCAGCGATTCCCTGCCAGGCACTTGTGCTAAATCCTTTGAAAGCTCCTCTTCTCCTTTGGTGATTAGAAAGAAATAAAAAGGGTGGGGGCAGAAGACAGGCTGTCTGCGGGGAAGGGAGCTCAGGGGCCCCAGGGTTTCTCCTGGAGAAGGGTTTTGTGAACAGCTGAGGAAATCACCAGGCAAAGCACCTCCCACAGCCAGCAGCTATATCACAGGCGCCCCTAGCCGCAAATGAAATGCAGATAAATCAGAGTTAAAGTGCCTTTTTTAAATACCAAAGGCTTTTAAGCATTTCGAGCCAGCCATCAAAAAGGTGACTTACCATCTCCATATCTTGAGATCTTTGCATGGAGCCTGCATGCTTCCGTGGAAGGTGGGGCATAGGCAAACACTGGAAATGCAGCTCAAATCAAAGGCAAATGAGTGATACTTGTGACCTCCCTTATGCAAGATTCAGCCTGGGTGACTCAGTGGTGCTTAAAGTCTTAGGAATTTACTCCCATGCTTTGCAGCCCCAAAAGTTCATCACCATCCCTAGCTCTCCCAGCCTTTTTCAGCTATGTGCAGGTCCAGGGCTGGAGGAGGCTGGGTTTTGACTGCAGTCTCCTCGTTTCTTAGGGAGCGGTAGGTTAGTTTACTCTCTTAATGCTATTGCTCTGACAGTGGGTAGGGTTGCACACTTTAAGCTCTGAAGGAAGAAGAAGCAGGGGTGAGGGAAAGTACTGGGAATGTGCAACCATAAACCAACATCGTGATGATGAAAACTTCATACAAACCAGCCAGGAACTGCGATTTGCTTTCTGCTTGCAGAAAAGGCTGGACCAGGGCATTTACATCCTTAGGGCTTTTCAGCTCTCAAAGGGAAGATGCAGTAAGGGACTGCATCCTGGGCATGCTTTTGAGGCTTAGGAGAAGCCAGCAGATGCATAAATTCTGGAGTTGAGAAGCACAAAGGAAACCTGGAATCCTAAATATAATTAACATCAATGGGTGTTTCAGAGTTGGGAGTTTCATTCCTTTAGCTGAAGTGCCTGTAGTAGAGTTTGATGTGCTTTTCATAGTCATAGACCAGCCCAGTTTGGAAGGGACCTTAAAAAGTTCGTCAGGCCCAACATGTCATGGGAAGGGTAACCTAAGTGAGATTATCTAGCACCTTGCCATCTTGAAAACCTCCAGTGTTGGGGACTCCATCACTTCCCTGGGGATGTTGTTCCAGGGTAGGATTGTTCTCACTGTAAAAAGCTGATTTCCTATATTGTGCTTTGTTTCTGCCCCATCAGTGTAATTTTTTTAATTGCTTTGGTCTGATTCTGATTTTTTCCCAGTTCTTTAGCTGGAGAACAGAATATCACTGTGGATTCCTTGGTGTAACAGCATCTCACTTGGCTGCTCATGGTGGGAATCTGGCACTATAGTTGCTCTTCAGCGAAACCCACATCTTGATAGTGATGGCGTGCAGATTGACCTGCTTATGGGGCAGGGATCTCTGGGGCTGTAAGGGCCCAACTACTGATAATTTGGCCTCTTGTTCTTTGTATCGCATTAATTTTTAGGTTTTAAGGTCATGGTGCTTATTTAGTCGGACCTGCTGTATAACAGATACCTTGAATTAGTTTCTACTCTGGGTTCGGCAGTTGTGGATGGACGCAGATGTGCATTTTTGGGGTGGAATCCCATCTCACTCTAAGAATTGCCAAAGTTGGGTCACTGGCCATGCCAGTTATGGCACTTTTCCCTCTGTTAATTACCTGCAGTGCTAGAAAACGGTACCTTTGTTTCTAGTTTGTTTTCTGCTGAGCTTCAACTTTCAACCTTTGGTCTTGTTATGCCTGTGTCTGGTCGGCTGAAGAACACTCTTCCTGACAGGTACTTACAGGCTGCAAAGTACCTTTTAACTTTCTCTTTGATTGACTTCCTTGAGCTCCTCGGTACAAGCCTGGTTTTGTTCTTGCAGCTGTCTTCTGAACTCACTCCAGTTTTTCCAGCATTTTTCTTGAAGTGTGGGTACAGGCATTAAACCTCACATGCTCATTGGCTGTGCCAACCCAAGGCCCAAAGATAACAGGGCCTCTCTGCTGGTACGTGACATCCCTCATTTGTACGGCCAAGCATTGCGGACCTGCCTTGCGAGCTCATGTTGGGCTAATTATGCCTCTTACCTCAGCCAGTCCTGTAAGTCTTTTGTGTTTGAAAAGTTTCCATGTAGCCATCTCTTTAATGCGCCAAACATCTCATTAGTCTTTTTGATGTATTTTTCCCTTGGTTTGTGTTCTGAAAGAAGCTTTAGTTCAACATTTCTCACTATACCAGCCACATGTCAAAAATCTTAATGTAGCTGAGAGCTGCTAGGAGTGTATTCTACAGAACTGGGGGGAAGGCAAGTGGTTCCCAACAGGGAAATAACACTGAGATGTGTTTCCAGTGTTTGGTGGGACAGGACAGACTGCATGCCACTGGGCTCCAGAGTCCTACAGGCTTTTTTGAACTCTTCATCTCTTAATGGATTTCTTTCTCCCATGGAAATTAACCATGGAGATGGTTAACCTTCAAGTCCTGTGCCAGACAGACTTGTTGCTGGCTATGGAGTGTAGCACCAAGCCCTTTGCTTGGGAGTCATGTGTTGGGTGCCCCCTTGGGGGTTTGGATCAGTGTATTTCTGGATGTTAGACACAGAGGGTTGGCTGTATTTCCAATTGGGGTGCTTTTATTATCAGATTTATGTTGTTTCTTATGTATGTATAATGACTCAGGAGAAACAGAGGTGTTGACCTGAATGGCAACATAGAAAGCCTTTTGTTCATAACATCGAGATGTTTCCTTAGCAGATCTGCTTAAGCTGCTGTTGAAGTCAGTGCCTTCAGCAGCCCTGCTGGTGCATTTTGCTGCCTGCTGCTATGTGTGATGCAGGAATCAAGTAGTGGAGGATATCCAGCTGCTGAGGAGCTGTGGAGAGGAAGACACTCCAGACTGTAACTCAAATTATTCTTGCTTTTACCATTCAGGTAAAGTGTTTGGAGGTAGTCTAGTGTGTAACTTTTGTAAGTACTGTGCCCCAGGTTTGCCTGGTTACATGTCACTCTCTATGTGTGCTGCTGCAGATCAGCCATCTGAACACTGACTTCAGACAAGAACAGGGCAAGTTCTGCTTGTACAAAGACCAATGTGTGAGAAGTTATTCCTGCCTGTCCCCTTATTTGCGGGAAGCTGTTCTACTCCCCAGTTGTATCTGTGTTTAGCTCTTCAACACTGCCTTGCTAATCCCTGTGCCAGGATTCTCAGCATGTGGTGTTCCTCCCAGGGAGGGTCAGCTTTGGGACAGCTCCGCTGCCTCATGCCAGGGCTTTGGGTAGCCAGGATACTACTGGAAGCTGTGCTTTTAATGTCACTGTGTCAGCATCGTGCCCTGCCTGGGGGAATATCGCTGGCAGCCTGAGGGTAACAGTGCAATTCCAGATGCCCTGTGTTATGCAGTCTCTTTCTAGGCTGTACATTTCAAGCCCTTGATTTATGGTCACAGCCCTTCCAATAAGTCCCCAGCCCTAGTGTGTGCTGCAGCTCCTCACAACACACTGCTCATTCTCCCTCTTCCTCAATGACTTCTGCACATCAGAAAGCACATGTCTTGAGAACAGAGCAGTTTATGTTGCTCACTGGAAAGCAATGATGTAGACACCTCATCTTGAAAGGTACTTGGAAGCCACAAAAAAAGGAACTCATCACCCAAAATTAGGGCTAGTGTGTCATCTCCTTGCAGGGGTGGTGAGGTCATGTTGCAGGTTGTGCATGTTAAAATCGGGAAGAAGGTGGAAGCGTGTGGTTGGCGTGTAACAAAGCACTTCAATGGAGAGGAGACGTTGATGTGGTAGGTGAGATGGATGGCTCAAAGGTGAAGATCTCATCCTATTCATTTTTCTTCCTTTCCAGTCATGACACAGCATCATGACCTGGCCAAGGATGGTATGTGTGGTTACAGGCAGGGAGCAAGCCTGGGAAAGTGCTTCACAGGATGGAGGTGGATGTAATGAATAATGTTGTATGACCCAAGAGGAGCCTTCAGCGGCTCAGTAGGTCTGTGTGGGTCATTTAGAGAGCCAGGCCCCTAAACAGCACAGCAAGTCTTGGAGCAAGAGAAGCATATAAATGCTTGACATGTAAATATAGGAAGCAGCAAGAGATGATCAGAAAAACCCATGTCTGGAACTGTGGATGGTATTGCCACCCTCATGGCTGAGGGCTTACAATTCCCATCTTTCTCCTGTGTTTCTGTTTCTCTCTGTACACAAAAAAATGCTAGTTTTGACAAACTTAGAATTTAATCTAGGTCTGATTTTTGGAGGTTTTCCTGTCTCGTTACTGGACCAGTCTTTTGTATCCGTGGATCAATGTCGCATTAGTATTAATCAACACACAATGTAGTCATTTTACTAGTCTGTATGAAACTTATATGAAGATTCTAGTCTATATGAATTTATATGAATCTAGACATACTAGTCTATATGAATAGGCTGTATGAATAAGACATACTAATATGAACATAGTCCATGTGAATAAACATATTAATCTATATTTTGGGTGACAAGGTTTAGTGTGAGGTGTCCTTGCCCATGGGTGGGGGTTTGGAACTAGATGATCTTAACATCCTTTCCAACCCTAACTATTCTGTGATTCTATGATTCTATATGAATCTAGACACACTATTCTGTATGAATCTATATGAATCATTAGTAGAGCACTAAAATGGTTTTAGGATAGAATTCACATGTAGAAGTAACTGCATTACATTGTGTATTAAAATAATTTAATTTGATTAAAGTAGCTTGATGATTCCTTTTTTGGCATTTGAGCTGACTGGGAATTTTTCACCAATATGCCACTGTGCTGAAGTTCAGTGTACCCTCAGGAGAGTGACAGCTTCAGTAAATCCTCCTTTTTGGGAAAAGCAGAGTAAAATTTTGGAGAGGGTTTGCCTCTGACAGTACCTAAACTTTCCAACTGCATGTATATTTGAAATGACCCTTTGTTTCTAAAGCAAGTTAGAGTGAAAAGTGTAAAAGTTAATGACACCAAAGGGAAGATTTCCAACTGTTGAAACAAAATGCTTCAAATCAAAGCTGGTTTGAATTTCACAATCTTCAAAATGTCAAGGTTTTTATATTTTTTATTCTCCCCACTTGTTTGTAATGGGGGAAAAAAAGGTCTTGAAACCCTCCAAGGATGATAGAACTGGCTTTTTTTTTCAGCTATCTTTGACATAGAATCATAAAATAGTTTGGGTTTGAAAGCACCTTCAAAGGTCATCCAGTCCAACCCCTTGTTCATCTCTGAGTACTGTGTTCTGTTGGCTGAATTTGTAGGCAAGAACAAGGTGTTTTTCCATCAATACTGCTTGGTCAGGGTATCCCTTGAAGGATAAACCAGACATTCTTATAATACTAACAGAAATCATGTATAAAACCTGAACATTTGTCAGTCTATCCCTATCCAGCTATTAAAATTGCATTTTCCTTACAGGTGCATCCACAGTTGGGATGATGGAGCCTGACAAGCTGCAATTTCACTTGGGTTACAGGATTTCAGAAGACTTTCTGAACTTGCCCTCCTCTAGTCCTTGGAGGCAGGGGAGTTTGAGTTATATATTCAGTATCACACAAGGAGAAAGAATGGAGTTGGCTGCTTTGCACAAGTAACTAACATCAATGTTGTCTTGCTGTTGGGAGCACTCAGAAGGAGAAAAGGCTGGAGTCTAGCTCTCATTTTAGAGAGGATTTTGTCCTGGAAGAACATGCAGAAGGGAAGATACAGGAAGAAGGAGGGAGAGGTGGTGATAGAAGGTTTCTTCTGGACCTCCAGAATGGGACGACAGCTTCACAACAAGGTAAAAAAGAAATAACCCAAATCAGCCAGACATTTTGCCTCTTTCTTATCCCAGTCAAATATCCGTCAGGCAAAAAGTGAGATGAATTCAGGCATTGATTTTTTGATCAAACAGTTTCTCTTTTTGCTCCCAACCTCCATCCTTTTCCCCTGTCCTCTTCTTGTGTCCTATGTTATCCATGCCTGCCTCTGCAAATCCCGTTGCAGAGGCCAGCAAGACACTTGAGCAGGCTTCATGTAAAAATGATCAGCAAATCTCTACAGTTTTACTTGTCCACATATCTGAGACTTAACTTTTCAATCATCTGTTTGTCTTGCACATATATATTAAACACATTGCTTCTGGAGAAATCTTTGTGCCTTCATGCCAGAAGAACTTGCTGCTTTATTTTTGTAAGTGAGGGTGACAAGTCTCACACTCACCTGCACTCCAGCTCCAGAGCACAGCAGTATTTTCCAAAGTGATGATATATGAAGAGAGCTGAAATAAATGTGTGCATTGCACTGCCTCAATCTAAAGCCACAAGAGGAGAGAGACAGGAGCTGGAGAAAACAGAGCAAAATTACTTGTTTTCAATTTATCACCTTTGGGGGAATTAAAAAGCATTGGTTGCGGAAAAGAAAGTTGAAGCTTGATTTCTCTTTTAGCTTTTCTCCTGCTGCAGATACTTTTCCTCATAAATGCGTGTGGCTCCTTGCTTGTTGTGCCCTGGGCGCTGAAGCACCCTGAGCATTCCTCAGAGGAGAAGGCTGGCCAGAGGAGTGTCTTAAACTTGGTCTCTTCTAGCAATACAACTCAATGGGCATGAGGAACATGTGGCTTTGCTCTGCTGCGTGGTGTGCAGTCTGGCTGGTTCATGTGAAGGCTGTATGGTGGTGAGGGTGGAAAGGGTTCATCAGACTCTTACTCTGAGGTTTCTGTGTGATGTTGTCATGATGGCAGTGATGAAGGCCATGCCAGCATGTGCATGTAGACCTGTATCATTATGTTAACATTCCCTAATATATCTGGCAGTGATAGAAAATGCTGAAGTGAACTCCAGAGAGTTTAAAATCCCCTGATTTTTTGCAGATCAGAGGTTTCTCCGTCCCTGTCACCCCATGTCTCAGCACAGGTGGAAGGACCATCTCTTAGTATTAGCAAGAAGTTTATAATCTCTGTGACTCATTCAGTTGTTGGTTTAACTGCTGATATTTCCAGTGAGAATGCCAGTGACATGGGTAGATCATGTGATAGGAAGATACTATTGGCCACGAAGCAACACTGATTTTACATCAGTGAAGAGTCTGTCTATGACCAAGTGTGTGTTTATTACATCTCCACAGCAGGTTTGTATCCGAGAGGAAGGATGCTTTCAAAATCTGGGTCTGGCCCAGTTCTTTGGAAGCACCAAATTGAGATATTTGCAAGTCAAGTGTGCGCTTCTGTTTCAGAGTGGACATTTGGGTGTTAATCAGTTTGAGTGAAATTCTCCCATTAAAAAGGGATGGTGTGAGATTGCATGATACACATTGAACAGTAGCCATGGTGTTGAAGATGAGAGGGAATAGAAGTGGCTGTACAGAGAGTCTGATATCTCCCTTGATGATATCCAAGGGAGGAAAGATGGTAAGAAACAGCTGTCTAGGGGACAGCCTTCTTCAGCAGATCCTCCCAGTAAGCAGTGGTTAAATGTACTAAGAACTTCTTGGGAGTGTCCTAGAGTTATCCCTATGGATCAGATGCTCCTGTCAAAGCTCAGGTCAGCGAGTTCATTACTCTGAGCAACCTAGGTCAGGTATTGTCTTGCTCAATGTCATGTTTATATGGATTAGCCTAGATCACCTAAATCAAAGGTGCTAAGTTGGATTTGGCAGAGGCAAATCACAGCACTGAGTGGACTGATGGTTCTGCACTATCAGCAAGGGCTTTTCTCAGGAGGCTGGAGTTCAGCCATTGTTCCTGTGTAATTCTGTCACTTAACCCTGCCTTTTCCTCCCCTGGAAAGTGTCTATTGACATTTCATAAAGCACCAGTCATACCTGTGGGTACAAGTTCCTGTGTAACAAGTAGCATTTAAGAGGAACAGACCTTAGAAAATTCCATACAGCCCCATCTTCATTAGTCATGTAGTACTATTGTCTCCTTGGTGGCTTGATACATGGAGGAGAGATGTACAAGCGGTTGTATCTCTCCAAAGAAGGATGGAGCGTAATTTGGCGTTTATTATTTCATTGCATCAGCTTTTCTGAGTCTGGGAGTGCTCTTAGCACAAGCAAATAAATTGCCTGTCTCATTTTGCTGCGTGCTCTGCAGCCAGCCATATGTTTGAGCCTGATACAGATTCTTATCTTGTGGGCTAAAATTACTCAATGGAGGATGACATTTCTTATCAAGGGCTCTGCTGAATCAGAGTGGCCCTGGCACCCAGCTCTGAGACACCGCTCCTCTTTGTCCAGCTTCCAGGCCTGGCAATAAACGGATTTGTGTCTGTAGGTCAGAGGTGCTTGCGTCAAGGTTTTGTTGCAGATGGAGGCTCTGAGGATTGTGCGTGTGCCCGGGAGGACATGAGGTTGAGATGGGGAAGTGAGGATGTTCTTTTAACTGAAACAGAAGAGCCTGCATCTGTGCAAACACATCTTCTCTTGGAAGGTCCTTGTATACACCACTAATAACTTCAGACTTAGCACCCAGTAGAACCCAGGGACCCTGTTCTCCCAACTGCACATGAAGGCTTTTGCTTCAAAGTAGGTGGTATGGATAGCCCCTTCCTCCTGCCAGCAGCTGTAGCTTTTCTAGACTTACACCTTGCATAAAACTTTGCCTCTCCATCCTTCCACCTCTTTAATGGCTGGGTTATTTTCCCTCCTCTATTTCTCATTCTCTCTTGCATGCTTTGGAGTTTATCTGATAGCTGCCGATGATTCAAGGTATTCTCTGGGTGTTTATGTAGGAGAGAGCCAGAGAAAAACAGCTGCTCTTCATTGTAGCTTCTTCCCACATAGCATCTTCCCTTTGCTTTCTCTTTGCAGTACAGAGCTGACAGCATGGGGTGTTCAGCTTCTGCAATTCACCTGGGCGAAGCTCTGATGGAGAGAGGAAGTACCTGTTGATGAATTGTCCTTTCCTGCAGCTGAGCTCTGTCCACAAGGTCAGGTTTGTCCTGAGGCACCCTCCTGGGCACAAAGGCCAGCCACCCACCCAGCACCCAAGCGTGGTCCAACTCTCTGTAAGAGGTTCCTGGAAAAGGCAGCTCTGATTAACAGCTTTGTTTTCTCCTTGCAGGAAGGTGTCTTTGTCATCCAATACTCACAGTGTTTACTAAGGACAGGGCAGGGACATCTCAGCTCAGAATGAATCTGGGAAAATGACCTCTTCCACAGAGACTGAATGTGCACCATGGGTTTCTTCTGCTCAATGTTGTCTTGTGAGTTTTTGTGTGACTATAGCACGTTACTTCACTCACCCATTAACTGCAAATATCTTCAAACTGGCCTCTGGCAGCCACGTAATGCACAGCAGGAGGTCAAATCTCAAGTGTCCAGCAAATGACATTCCTTATGTTGCTGTGAGAGTGACAGACATTCCGGGTATGGTGAGGACATTATGGCTGAGGGTCCCACCATGAGCACCCTCATCAGCTCAGCCCTGACATGCTCTCAGGAGCATGGGACAGGTTTAAAAGTGATGCTGACTGGAGGAGACCGCTTCATTTTAAAAGTGATGCTGACTGGAGGAGACCGCTTCATTTCAAAGAGACAAACCACTGGCACTGCTTTCTGTGTGGTGCCTGGAGACAGCAGCTCTCTGTGGTGTGGGGAGGGCCAAGACTGTGCTGTGAGTGACTCCTTTGAACGACTCTTCTGCCATCTGCAGCATCCCTATGGCGGGGGACATACCTAATGCAGGATGGTGGGGGCAGAGAGCAGGGCTGGGGATGTGCAGCCTTCTTCCTGCTTCTGAAACAGCCTGGGTTTGATTTTTTTATGTGTCCTGCCTCCTGCTTTCTGTCATGTGGCCCAGCATGAAACAGCTCTCAACATGGGGGTCCCAGAGCCTCTGGGTGTTGTCTGAGCTGGGTCCTTCTTCCTTCAGACTTTCTCTCTTCACCGTATTCCTCCCTCAGATCATGCTGAGTCACCCTGGCCTTGCTACAGAGACCTCGAGCTGGCCCGTCAGCCCTTGGCCCTGTGCCACTGGTTGAGCAACCACTGTCCAAATACCTTGCAGTCACGTTGGAATGGAGGTCTCCGGCATGGTGCATGACCAGCCGGCCCTTGGGCTTTGCTCCCTGGCTGGGTCCGCATGACATCATAGAATAGTTATCACACCACGGGTTTTTCCCCACTAGCTGGTTCCAGCCAGCATAGGCAGGTCAGTCCCAGCTGAGTCAGCCTGGCTTGTCCTGCCAGGTGCCTGCTCCTCATCCTGCTACAGCATCATGTTGGATTCGTTAAAGAGGAGAGGGGTTTACCTCTAACTGCTGACCACATACTCTGTCCGTTGTCTCAGGCATCAAGTCTCACTGTGGCTTCTGAGCTGTTGCAGGTAACCTTGGCTGAGTGGAACTCAGGCAGTGTACTCACAGTGTGCACCCTGCATATCCATGGAGTACACCCTGTCTATCCAATGGTGTGCACCCTGTATACCCATCGTGTGGATCCATGATGTACAACCTATATACTCACAGTATGCACCCTGCATACCCATGGCTTGCAACGCTTATGCCCATAGTGTGCACCCCGCGTACCCATGGCATCACAGCGTGTATCCCACATACCTGCAGCATGCACCTAGTGTACCCATAGCACATATATCTCCAGCATGCCAAGATTACAGGCCAGGTGGTGCTTGGGATAATGAAGAGAGCTCAAATCATTTCTTTCAGTTCCCAGACTGAGTCTGCAGCTAGAAAATAGAAACCAAGTAAACTTGTCATTTTGTTTGTCAGGTGATTTTTGTACAGGAGCCACCAGAGTACAGCCTGGAACCTGCAGTGCTCTTGCTGGAAGACATTTTCCGGGCTAAGCTTGCATGCTCAAAGGGGAAGGCTGAAGCGATTCCATTGTGTGGCTGAGATGTTGTCAGTGCCCACTTTTGGCCTGCTGTGGCATAGCCTTAGGTGGTGTTACAGCAGGCACCTGTGGAGTAACCTGTGGTGTCTGTGGTTGACTGTACCTGGCGGCCATCCCATGTATAGTTTTGGGAGTGCAGGAATAGGGACTGTATGGGCTGAAGTACTAAATATTCCTAAATACTCAAATCCCTAAGTCTGTTCAGCACTGCTGCTGCTGGCCAAATAGGAGTGATGGAGTCTGGAAGAGCCTCCAAAACATCCGCTTCATGATTAGAGCTTCCTAGTACCAGCGTGGGCTCGTACATGTGAAGCAGGACAAGGCAGCACAAATCCATTATACCATGGGGAAGAAGCAGATGAGTTTTGTCCCTTGTTTTGAGCAGGTCAGAAAAAGTCCTGAGGACAAATGCTGTGTCCTGCACCCTGCGTTTGCTTGAGCAAACTCTCAGTGCCAGCTCTTCCCCATCCAATTTCTGTCTTCACGTCCAAATTGTGCTTGATCATCTTCCCACCTGATTTGTTGCAGTAACAAACAGCTCATTTAGGTAATTGCCATCTAGCTTTAATTATGATTCTCCCTCCATGCCTTTTTATCCCAAAGGAAAAAAAAAAGGGAGGTTCATTTTGATTGCTTTGGAATACGGAGCGTGCAACTGGGTGCCCTTGACTTCGGCAGTGATTTAAGTGCACGTGTAAGTCCTTTCCTGATCGGAACCAAAACTACAGTAAATCTTGATGACTCGCAGCAGGAGTCTTTCATCTGCCGGAAGCTCTGTATAAGCGAAGGAAGCATTGACAGCTCTTGGAGCCAAAAGAAAGAATGTGTAAATCCTGGCAAGGAGGTGCATTACTGTGGTGTTCAAAGCGTGACACGTTCCTCTATGTATTCTATCTCAGTTGTCAGGAGTTAGCTCTTAAAATGTGATGTTAGGGATGGGAACTGGGCTGTTCTGTGCTTTCTGAACTCTGCCAGCTGTTCAGAGGGTCCTGCTGCCCTGTGCCATAAACTGCTGCTTGCTGAGCATCGTGGGATGCGGGATGAAGCTGCGCTGGAGTCACTTGTTTCCTTTGGTACTGCAGGAGTAACTTCACAAAGCAGAGCTTTCTATAGCTCAGGAAATGTTTTTCTGGTGACTGCATCCCTAGCTAGTGATTGGCCTCCCCCTCCAGGAGGTGAGGCAGGAAGAGTGAAGTTCTAGCTGAAGGTCTTTCAAAATTAGTCTGAATTTTATGTTTTGGGTTTTTTTTACTACTTTATCCCTGGATTATTCTTTAAGGGATCATTCACTGGGCTCTGCAGAATGATTCATTTCTTCGGACAGTTTTAAAGAGGGAAGAATCTTGGTGATGCTGCACAACTCCAGAAGCCTGCATGGAATGCAGTCAGGTGGTAATGCCAGCAGGAAGGGATTAGAGGTGAAAACAAATGCAATTTATGCAAAGATAAGAAAAAATTCAGCCTGGTGAGGGCACTGAGCAGCAAAACATCTTCCCAAGGAGACATAGGGCATCATTGCTTCATTCGTGTGACAGAGGGAAGGATCCAGCTCTCCTCCCCAGGGGAATGGCTGGTGCATCTTTTCCGTCTCTAATGTCTCCGCTTCCTCCTATCTGATGTAAATAATTTATAAGGATCGAAACATGATCATGGGGCCGTCTGTGCAGGAGGAAGGATAAAGCCTGGGGCCAGGCAGCTTGCAGGAGACCTGGTTCCTAATGCAGTGTGTGTTCTTCATGGGCAGGATGCCAGGGGAGCAAGTGCTGGATAGGTACCTGGGCCTTACTAAAGTCACCCCCCCCCAGCTGTTTTGTTCTGTTCATCCTTTTCTCCATGCCTTCCACACTCCTCGCCTTTTCCTTTTTCTCCTCATTTTTTTCATCCCTCTTTTTTTTTACACCTTCTGTTTTTTCTTTTTTCTCCACTGTTTACCACTATATTCTGCATGTGAAATACTGGCAGCTCTTTGGCAAGCAGTAGGAGTTTTTATCTGTAATTGATCTGTGGGTATTTTGACTGCATGGGAGCTAAACAAGGGGGCTGTTGCTTCTGTACTGGTCCTGCTTGAATTTGGGGATGAACACCTGTCAGTGCAGATGGGAAGCCTGTGGAAAGCCATGCTAGCAGTGAGGTGAGACATGGCTCACCTACCTCAATAGGTAGGAAGATTTTTCTCCATCTTTGCATTTGGTGTATGGAAGTAGCCTGTGAATGTAAAAGCCATGAGGCATGGTCTAGTGTGCGTATCTGTGGTGAAGCTGCAGTTGTTTAACTGGCAGGTCTCAGGATGGCTGCATGGGTCATTCAGGCTTTCTGGAAAGCAACATGAAGTACAGCCACATCTTGCTAGTTGTGCTGTTCCCTTGCAGCACTTGGAGACTTGCAACTCACCTGAAGTTCCAGAGATTGGGCAAGATGACGCAGTCCTTTTGCCATTCAGAAGGATAGATTAGCAAGCATAGCAGCTAGAGGTGTTAATCAGAGAGATAAAATACAGACTCAAGGAGTGGGCTCACCTCCAGGAGAGCGGCCTTTACCTACCCCAGTGTCCTGATGGAATGACTCTTCTATAAAGAAAGGCAGAGGGAGTTGGGGTTGTTCAGCCTGGAGAGGGCTCTGGGGAGACCTTATTGTAGCTTTTCAATATGTAGAAGGACTTACAAAGAAAGATGGGGACAGATTTCTTACGAGATCCTGTAGTGACAGGACACGAGGTAACTTTTAAACTGAAAGATTAAAGATTAGATTTAGGTTCTACCTATGGAAGAAGCTTTTTACAATGAGGTTGCTGAAATACTGGCACAGGTTGCCCAGAGAAGATGTGGCTGTCCCATCCCTGGCAATCTTCAAGGCCAGGTTGGACAGGGCTTGAGGCAACCCAGTCTAGTGGAAGATGTCCCTGCCCATGCCAGAGAGGTTGATCTAAATGATCTTTAAAGTCCCTTCCAGCCCAAACCATTTTCTGATTCTTCAGATCCTGTAAATTGTGATCCCCTATTGCAGTTGTATGACTGCATTAACTGAGAGTTGTTGTGGTTCTGCTCACTCACTCCCCTCTCTTTCTTCCCCAGTCCCGGGGGGATGGGGAGGAGAATCGAAAGAATGCAACTCCCACAGGTTGAGATAAGAGCAGTTCAGTAACTGAGGTATAACATAAATCACTGCTGCTACCACCAATAATAATAATGACAAGGCAAATACAAGGAAAGAATACAAGAGCTCACCAACTAATTTCCATCCAGCCCAACCAAGCAGTGCACCCCCATCACCTCATACCAAGTCCGACCATGCAGTCCCTTCCTGTCCTGTTCCATCCCGTCCCCCCCTTCCTGGTCTCTGTTCTCTGTTCTACCTCCTGGACATGACGTACTGTGGTATGGAATACCTCTTTCGTCAGTTTAGGTCAGGTACCCTGTCTCTGTTTCCTCCTGGCTTCCCTCCTCCCTGGCAGAGTATGAAACTCAGAAAGTCCTTGGCCAGCCTAAACATTCTAAGCCATAACTATAAACTATAAACACTGGTGTTATCAGCACTGTTCACAAGCCGAAAATCAAAAACACAGTTCTGCACAAGCTACTACAAAAAAGAGAAAAATGATTGCTGCTGCTGAACCCATGACAAGAGGAAACACAGAAGTTTCAGTCCATTCAGCGTCAAGGACATGCTCATGCCAAGAAACCAATGGCAGCTTCTGTGGCTTGGAGTGGGCAGGTTCAGCAGAAGGGTGGAGATTGGATGAGCCTAGAGCCTGAGCATCCCTTCACCTGTATAGGTGAGCTGGGTCAAAGCACCATAAAAGACCATGGATGAATCATAGGATCACAGAAAGACTTGAGTTTGAAGGGATCTTAAAGCTCATCCAGTTCCAGCCCCCTGCCATGGACAGGAACACCTTCCATTAGATCAGATTGCTCAAACCCCCATCAGAAATACTCTCTCGAAATACCTCTCCATGTTTCCAGGGAAACAGGTAAGACCACGAAATAGGATGGGAGTTGAACATAATCATATTGAAAAGTGGCATTTGCTGGTTTATTTCTCAGTGAGCCTTCTCTTGGCAAGTATTCGGTTGTTGAAAGCTCATTTAAATGTGTGATTGCTTGTCTCTGTCTCTGGGTGGCTGGTCTTGTCAGCCTTCCTGGTGTCATTCGTGGAAGTAAATTGTAAATATATATATTTTTCAACTCTGGGATTTCCTTACATCAGACACAGTCTCCTGTTTGTGCCATCTCAAATTTATCCTTCTGACAACATGCATAATCTTTTACACCATCTCAAAATACTGCAATAGTTGTATCATAGACTCAAGTATTATAATTATTTAGATGAGCAGGATGCTCACAGTTTCCTGGGACTCTATGGTATTTTCGGTTTTTGGCTTCCCTCTGAGACTCATGTAAACCACTCTTTATGTTCAGCAAAGCATCTGTTTTAGCTTCACGATTACTTTGTCTTTTAGACTGAAAGGGGCCTCAGAGTGTTTTAACCTCCTGCATCCCCTGCCTTGTAATCTCCCCAGGGTTTGCCAGGCTCCTTCCCAACATGAATGGGGAGCTGGAGGGGGAGGAGGGAAATGGGGGGGATTCGCTTCCGATGAAGTCAGCCCAACTCCATCCTGCGGCAGGCGAGACAGGAGGGACCCGCTGCATCCGCCACTACTGATGCTGCCAGCACTGGATTAGGCAGCACAGCCCTGGTCTGGGAAGCTGGCGGTGACTGTGCTTCCCCACCGGCGACCTTCCCATGGGAAGCTTTTCCCAACAGGAAGATGCATGAACTTGGTAAATACTCCCCAATGTCTTGCTAAAGTTTCCCTTTTCTTAATTTGATTTCACTTTGCTTATGAGTTGGGTGATTATTTTAACAAACAAAAAAAAAAAGCTTTTTTTTTTGACAATTTATTTTTTTTTTACAGCTTTTTTTTTTTCACTTTGAAACCTCTTCTTTTAGTTTTTTAAGTCGATAAGAGCCTTTGCTCCATCAGAGGTGCAGTGGATATTAGCTTTGGAGAACACCTCCATTTTCGTTAATTGTTTTATCCCAACATAAAGGGGTACTTAAGAAAAATTTAGGTCATAGGTTTGAAAAGATTCTATTTGAAAAAGAAGAAGGAAGTGTGCATCAGGTGTAGCTTTCTTCCCAGGGTCATAACTTCGTGCCACCTTTTCACATTCCCGTTGGTTTGCACAGTACCACCCCTGAGTTCACATCAATAGCAAAGACCTACATCTGCCAAGATCCTGGTCTGCAGCAGTCCTATAGCTGAATTATTGTGACGAGCAAAGTGCAGAAGGGAGGGTTCATCCCACTTTCCACTGCAGAGTCCTACAGGAGATCAAACACCTCTCACAAACTCAAGGAGGATTACTGCATGGTAAAGCAGGGGCAGCTTGAAGCACTGCCGACTGAGGATGTCCCAGCACCTCAGCCTTGAGCTGGGTCTTCTGGGACCATTGGAGCTGCTTTGGGCTTCAGGTTTCTCCAAGCACCTGCTTCTGAGTGTGGTAAAGCACTTCACATCCACTAGAAAACATGGTGGATAGCAGAAGCCTTGAGTAGTTTGGTAGCGCTAGAAAATGTGGTGGATGGCAGAAGCCTTGAGCAGTTCGGTACCATAGAAGTGGGAACGAAGGAAAACACAGAGGAGGAAGGGGGCTGTTCTTTCTTCCCTGTGTCTCTTCCTTTCTCCCTTCATCTCTCCATCCTTCTTCCTGTTCAGTGCTCTGCCTCCAGAGCTCAGCCTCTGCTATGGGGGCTCTTACCACCCCTCCTGCTTGGGAAGCCAGTTGTGCAGTCAATGGTGTTTTTGTTTGCTCATCTTAGAGATTAAGCATGGGAACAGTTGCAGCCTGAGATGACAGTAGCTGACAGTTACATTTACCATCTATTTCAATTTTTGTTATCTTCCTGCAGCTATTTTCACAATTCTTATATGAAAGGTCTGCTTATCTCACTCCTGCCATGGTAGAAATGGCTAAAGAAAACATCCCTGTTTGTTTGTATTGAAACTGGTATGGTTTGTGGCTTTTATGGCTTTTATGGGTTTTTTTACTGTTTTGTTTGGTTTTTTTTTATCTTCTTGAACTCTTGAGCAGAAGGTAACAAAACACTCCAGGGCGGAGTCTTATCTCTTCTCCATCAGTACAAAGGTAGGATAACCTACTGTCATTTACCGTGGGATTACATTGTCTCATTTTCAGACTCTATATGTGAACAAATAGATGAAGCCCTCTGTAAATGCTGAAGCACATTAATTTTCCACTCCCTTTTCTTACTCATTAAGGTATGTTGCATTATAGTTATTAGGATGCAGGTCTACGGTAGCGCGGTAGTTGTATCGTCATTAAAAACAATCTTTTAAATGCTGCTGTACAAACAGGTGCATCAAGAGAGACAGATGCAGAGAGGTTATTCAGCATCCTGGGGCAACACCAAGGTTGCATCCGCGCAACTGCAGCTTGCTTGGGTGGACTAGAGGTTGCACACATATGGCTACCCTGCACGTAGCCATCAGCGCTGTAAGGTTTCAAAACTATCTTGGAAGTGGCAGCCTGAGTGGTGCAAGAGTGTGGCAACTGGAGCTTCTCTGGGACATCAAGGATTTGGATGAGAGAAGCTGTGGGTCCTCATCTCCTTTGCTGCTTCTGGTGGCAGGTGTTGTCTCCTGCTGCCAGACCAATGATCAGGAGATGTCCTTCAGTGCGGTTGTGGTGTTTGTCCAACCTGGAATGGCTTTCAGGGGCTTGTTTTGTAATTAGTTTGGCTGAAAGGATGCAGATTGAGGGAAGGAAGGGCTTGATTTCTTATGTCTGCTCTCAGGCACTGGGCTGAGACCGTGGCTGTCTGGTGAGGAGACAGAGGGTTTTATAATGTCTTTACAACTCTTTGTGTCGCTGGTCATTAGCTAGATGCAAATACTAAGTTTTTTAAATTGGCTAAAGTTTGCATGGAGTAAATGAGTCATTTCCCCCTTTACCATGGTCTGCCTGCCTGCAGATGTGTGCTGGGTATGAGTGGTGCACTGAAAGCATCTCTTGCTGCTCTGCTCCAGCAGCTCTGGGTCAACTGGTCATCATTTCCAAAGCCTGCTTTCCTTTGATCACTGACTGGTGAACTCAGCTATTTAAGTAAATGTTGCAGCTTTCTTGGAACTGTCACCTGAGTTGCCACATAAATGCTGTGAAATTATTGTCAGGGAGCCAGCCTGGCTGTCATGGGAACCTTTTCCACTTGCATGGAGATGCAGGAGAGGACCTCTCGTTGCTCCCGGATGTTGAGGAATTCACCTCACAGCCTTACTGAGAAGTGGTTTTTCTGCCTGCTTTGTAAACCGTGAAAATGAAACACCCAGATGAAGAGATTTACCCGAGATTGTGTAGGATGTTGTTGTGCTTGAGATCAGAATCTTCATCTCCCATGTCCCAGTTTTGCTCTCCATCTATTCACACACTGACGCTATTTTTAGCTCTCTTAAGTAACCGCGTTGTTTGTAATTAGCTTCACTAATAATTGCTCTCTATACACTGCAGGCCCTACCAGCGGAGCAGCACGCTCTTCCAAGCAAAGCTAAACACAAGGGCGGCTAATAAAAGGCATCCGTATTTCAAACCGGTTGTTGTTGTGCAGACACATGTCCTCATAGCTCTTGTGATCAGGCAGCTGCCTAAATACAGCTCCTGTACTTTGGTTAAGGACGAGGTGTTACTACTCAGGGTTTCCGGGGTGTTGCCTCATTGACCTTTGAAGAAAGTGAAGAACCACGTCTCTGCTTTGCACTGTATGCTGAGTCAAGGCTGCTGCTTTCGAAGAGATATTGCATCTCTTAGTACCTAGAGCCGGAAATTTCATTAATGGCTGCAAACATCTTAGATGATGCTCTATTTACACCCCGGTGTACAACGAGAATTAGTAGTTACTGTAGGAAGTGCTCTCAGAGCACTGAATGAAGCTGAGTGACCAAACGAGGTACAAATCTGAAGTAGATTGGCTGTAGAGTTGTTGCTAAGCTGCAGTTCTCCTGCATGCCACCGGTGGATGTGATTTTGCTCCACAAAAAACACATACTTCACCAGTTCCAGGGTAAAGATGCTATCTAAGCAAATGGACATATTAGTGTTTAGGAGGAACAGACTGTTTTAATACATTTTTCTGAAGAATCAAGTGTCCAAGCTTCCAAGCCTATAAAATCAGGGACCCAGAGATGTTCTATAGCTTGTAGAAAACAAGCAGCTGGATGACCGCAGTGCCATGCCACCTCATTGCATGCTCGCTATGTGACTTTTGCACCAACAGTGTGTAGAGCAGCAGTTGTAGGGGCAGCCAAATGAGCTCACCTTTCAGCAAATGTCTACGTCAGAGGAGTTATCAACTGCGGATCTGTGACCTCTTGTGTGAGCACCACTCGGCTGCCTCTAGACCTACAAGATCTATGTGAATGTCACCATGTTTTGCATGCAGGACTTTTTTTCTCTGCCTCTAATATAAATATATTGAGATAGTTATCTTTAACTGTGCACGCACACATGCAGACCAGGCTGCTTCACTGAACATCAGCGCGAGCCATGTGTGCTTAAACCAGTGTTTTTTATTCAGGCAAAGCCCCTGTTGATTTTTCCTCACTTCTGTACATTCCAGTGCCTCGCTCTGAAGCTGGCAGTGCACATTTGTTTGCCTTTGTATCATCATACAGATGGCCAATCCTTGTAGTATGACTACATTTATCTACTGATAGAAATGCATGGAGATGTGATAGATTGCTATAAAGATAATTATTGATTCCTTTGGGCTTTTTTCCTGCAAAACTCATTAGGCTAAATGCTGTGTTAGAGCAAGGTTACAGTTGAATTGTGTCTGAAGACCTCTCTTTTTTCCATCAAAAATTATTTATAGCTGGTATAATGATGTTTTCTTTTGCAGGGATCTCCTAATCTGTGTCTAATGGTGTATCATGTGTGCTGCAAAAGCACTGCTAAGGCTAGATTACAGCTGTGGCCAGTTCAGTTCCTACCCAGCACTTCATTTTTATCTTGGCAGTAAGACGTGACAGTTTTTCCCCTCTTCCCCTGTGTACTCATTTCCATTGAAATGTATATGTAGGCATTAAAAAGCATATGCAGTTTTGATCATACAGCTTCCCTCACAATAAATAAAAGCCCAAAACCCAGAGTTGAAGACTCTATTAGAAAGGTCTCAGAGAAGCAGATGTGCACCTAGAAAAGCAGGGGAGGTTTCCTATATGACAGGACACCCTCATGAGACAGACTGTTAGCTGGGTCCAGTTCTTCTGTCTTCAGGATAAATTCAGATGGGAAGAGGTCGACAAGAAGGGCTGAGGGGAGTAAGCCTGGAGCAGCACCACTTGCTCAGCCCCATCCAGGTCTACCAGGGAGGTGATGACGGGTAGAAACAGAATGCTGCTGGTTCAGGACCAGATGGATCTCCCTTGAGATGACTGTGCTTAGGCTGGAAATGAGAAGAAAGCTGATGATTGGAAGAGAGTTTTAGAGAAGCTTTTTAATGAGTGGTGGGAACAAGGTGTTTGCTGTGTTTCTGGGAAGGATTATGTGTTTGCCTGAGGTAGATGCAGTTGGAGTTCATGCTCAAGGAAGGCCCTTCTCAATCCTATGTAAGAAAAAAAAAGGCAAGAAAATGTATATAATGAAAATAATTTTGAAGATTCAAAAAAGAATAAGTTGGCCTGGCTTTATTTCTGTATTGCTGTCCCCATACAGAGCCTGTGCTCAGAAGAAGGAATCAGTTTTATTCTGAGGTTGATGGTTAAGTGTCAAGAGCAACTGTCTTCGGCTGTGGTTACATGACTCTTTTCATCTGGCCTGAGTGCTCTGATGCCAGAGAGGCTTGTTCCGCTCATTCTCCTCTCCCAGACTGGTTTCTAGCCCTTCCCTGATGTTGGTGCTTGGGTTCACATGACCCTGCAGTGACCTGGGCAAAAAGACTGACTTGAACAAAATTTAACCAGAAAATAACCCACAGTCCAGCTTAATGTTGATGGGTCAATCCCAGCACTTGCCATGCAAGAGCCTTCTGCCCTAGGGCAGGCAGGGAGAATGAAGACAGCCCTGAGCAGTACTGAGGGGTGCAGTGTGAAACTGCCCCAGCAGTAGGTACCCCAGTATAAGGACATAGACCTGTTACAGTGCGTACGGAGGAGGGCCATGAAAGTGATAAGAGGACTAGAGCACCTCTCCTATGAGGAAAGCTTGAGAGACTTTTGGTTGTTCAGCATAGAGAAGGCTCCAAGAAGACATTATTGCAGTCTTTCAATATATAAAGCAAGCTTATAAGAAAGATGGGGAGGGACGGTTTTTATGATGAAGGTGGTGAGACACTGGCACAGGTTGCCCAGAAAAGCTGTGGATGCCCCATCCCTGGCAGTGCTTAAGGCCAAGTTGAAAGGAGCTTTGAGCAACCTGGTCTAGTGAAACTTCCCTGCCTATGGTTGGGAAGTTGGACTAGATGATCTCTGAAGGTCCCTTCCAGCACAAAACGTTCTATGGTTCTATGAAATGCTGTCCTAGTCATGACAAAGATTCTGTTTTTCAGTCCGTCTCAGCAGGAGGAGATGGAGGTGACCATCTTGGACTTCACATTTAAGTGTGAAGATCTCAGGGTTTGATGGGTCTGGGTTGGTCTCCTTGATGTCAGCCTGTGTGAAACGCTTTGTTGGCTCTGGTGTCAGGGCAAGGTGATTCATATCTGGGGTTTTCTCTTCCTTTCTGCAGTGTGAAGCTGGGGAGGTGTTCAGAGTTTTCTCCCTCTTCACCACTGCCCCCCAGCCAACCCTCTGATATCAATGTGAGACACTTGTGTGGTGACTCAGCCCCCTTGGGAGACCCTTGGGGTATTATCCCCACCTCCACAGCAGCAATTTATCCTATGAAAAACTACTCTTAAGGCTTGTCCTTGGCTGTTGTGGCTCACCAGAGCCTGCTGAGGCAGTGGTTACAGAGGTCATGTACGCCTGTGTGTCAAATGGCAAGTCTGGTCACTCAGGGTTGCTTTCATTGAAGATTTGAAACAAGGCAGCTTTGTCTTTCACTTTCATTCATTGCATCATTATCATTCACAGTTTAAATTCCAAGCTTTACTAAAAGCAAGTTTGGGTGGGGAAGCATACCCCATGTTCAGGATGTCTTCAATACAGACACCAACCCAAGCAGTTCTTCCCTGGGCATTAGCTCCTTCCTTGGACCCACGCTCACTGCCAAGAACTTCTTGTGGCAAGGAAGTAATGAGCACAAACTTCCAAACTGCCGTATCTCCTGTAAATATGAGTCCTAATCCCAAGGTCTGTGTTGTATACCTCCTCTGCCATCAGTGTTTGCTGCAGCATCCACTAGTGGAAGGGTTATATTATGGCTGGTTCTGTGGTACTCATACATGACTCTGGATGAACCCTCAGAGCTGTCCTGTTCCTCTTGATGTGCGTGTTTCATCTGATGACCCCCAAAACAACTTTCTGGCAGTTCGGATGCTGCCCAGGTACCATCCCTTTACTTTTACTTCTTTGATAACATGTTCTGATAGGTTTTTTCCCCTCTTGTTTTCTCTACAGATTTATCTGGAAAGTGTGACTGGCAAGAGCAGCTTACTCACCATTAGATAAGTATTACAGATGACTCATGCTAGGGGATTGATAGCTGAGTGGCTGAGATGAATATGCTGTTTTATAACAGCTGTAGCATGATGCCAAGAGGCAGGAACCTTAATTTCACCATCCATGCTTATCCACTGATATGCTTTGAGTCTCTGGCACATTTTTCCCATTGATTTATCCATCTAAAAGGTTCATGGAAGTGGTTTTGCTTCCCTTGATGGGTTACCTTGTAAGGGGTAGCTTGTGTGATTTCAAGCCCCACTTCCAGCTGTCACCTTGAAATGAAAGCTCTTGTTGAAAGGCTGCAGCTTTGTTGCTATTCTCTATGACAGCATGCAATTTTTGTCTTTTTAATAGATGCTGTTAGTGGCTTTCCTCGATTCTTTGTGGTTTTTGTTTTTGTTTTCTTCCCAGAGCCATTACCCCCCTTCTTCAGTGCAACAAACCAGAAGGTGCACAAACAGGTAAGGCAGCTGCTGTTGCAGCGTGTTAATTTTAAGTCATTAAGGGTGAAATACTGGCTGTAGAAAAGTGAAAAACCAGTCAGCAACAGTGAGAGTTGTACCCAGTGTGCTCAGTTCCATGAAAACACCTGGAATAACTAGAGTGGGGTATGAGTTTACAGGCTGCCTGGGGTCATGTGCATGAACTTCTATCTGCTTCCACAGTCACTGGCATTAAGGCTGTGAGGGCAATAGGTAATGAGATTTAATAAGTTACAAGTAAGGAGGAGCCTGTCATTGATGGAGATGCATGAGGAGCTGAGCTGTGAAGCTGCAGTATCTGTACACCACTGGGGATGGCTGATACCCTTCCTGGACCACATACTTGGGCATCATCTGTGGTTCATGCCTTGGCTTAAACTGCTGAGGATGTTTGGTTTCCACTGAAGTGCTGGACCATGAAGCTGAGTAGCTGTGGCATGAGTAGCACATCCCTTTCGCCAGCACCAGCCTGGGGCAGGAGCTTCCAGTAGGCAGTGGGCATGTTAGGTGCTGCACATGATTTTCCCAGTGAACAGGAACCAGAGCCCCAGCACATAAGAGAAGTGTAGCTTGAGGATTTATGCTTGTGTCCCAGTTATATGATTTAGGTCTCTGCATTTACTGTGGGAGTGGTTGGATGCTGGAACAGGTTGCTCAGAAAAGCTGAGGATGCCCCATCCTTGGAAGTGGCAAGGTTGGATGGGGCTTTGAGCAACCTGATCTAGTGAAAAATTTCCCTGTCCATCCCAGGGAGGTTGGAACCTGGTCATGTTTGAAGGTCCCTTCCAGCCCAAACCATTTTGTGGTTCTATAATTTTGATGCTTTGCTATGCTCATTGTAAGAACTGGTATGGGATTCACTTTGCAAGGTGTTTTGTGCTGAGGTCTGCATGGAAGCTTCCATTCTTCAGGCTGTTGTGCTGCTCTGGAGTAAAGAGTTGTGACCTGCTTGTTCTATAAAAGCATTGAAGCTGGCTCTAGGAGCTGTTATAGCAAAAGCTTGCCTGTGATAGCTTGTAACATAGGCTCAGTTAGGTCCCTGTCTAGTAAAGTAGAAATGTCTTTAAGACATTCTCCCTTTAGGCTCTGTCTAAGGATACTTGCTATGAACTGATCTCAGGAATAAATTGTTCTGAGTGATAATCTGGCATCGCTATTTGGGGAAGGGATGGGGTTTTGGCTCTCAGGGATCATCTATGATCAGGCAATGAAGCAAGTGTGGGGGCATCAGGAATTTTACTGGCATATTCTTCCACTTTCAGCATGTCATCCTACAATGACATGCCTAAGAACTCCATCCCCCTCAGAAAACCCAAGGCCAACCTCTGATGAATGCTCTTAACAATCGCTTGGTGGAAATACTTTTTGGGGTAGAGAAATGAAAATGCTGTCCCTCTCACCTTGCATCTCTGGGGTCAGGACTGCAGCTCAGAGGCAGAATCTGGTGCTTCCCCATGGGTGGCCTCAACCATACGTATTCAAATCAAGCACCCATGCATGTCATGTCGATGCAGCACACTGCCAGGGGCTTTCCAGCCCTCCAGGACAGTATTAGTAACAGGGTTCTTATGTGGTGTGTCTTTTGGTTCAAGCTGTGAACTGCAGTGGACTCTGAAAACTGCTGCTGTGCCTTGTAAATAATGTCGCAGAAAGTTTTGGAGAAGCTTAATAACTTCCCTAAACATATTTTATGTCTAAAGATGCTCAGGCATGAATTTGTGCTGCAAGTTTCCCCAGTAGAGGGGATGTGTACTCTTGTAACTTTGGAAGTGCAAACAGGTAGTGGATAAGGAGGTGGTTGCTGGGGTTTTGCTTCTGTCTGTCTATTGGGAAACTGGATTTCAGGACATGTTTGTGGGTTTGATGGGTAAGTAGAACAGTTTAGAGCAACATAAGTGACCTGGGTGGTTAACTTCAGGATTGTGTCAGCTGAACAACTAGATCAGGGATTACAGATCCCAGGGCACCTGATATCCAAATAGGTTTTTAAACCACACAGGTCATTTTAAAAGAGATAATTAAGTTCCTGAGTTACTCAGTAATGCCTACAAATGTTCCTGAGAATGGCTCATGAAGCACTTGCAGTCTCTAACTTCTGTCAGTGGCAAATTCTCTATTAGGAAAAAATTAGCTGCCCATGTGGTGTTTTCTGTCTTGGAGTCTCAGGGTGGTTTACCTAGATATGTTAATACGGCTGTGCTGAATGTACCACTCAAATCTGCATGCTCTGATAACCATTCTCAGGTGAAATGAATTCCAATGCAGACATTTGAGCTTCTGCTGCTACTGGTTCCCACCTGCCCTGTTGCCCAAAGCTGCTACTGATAGAATCAGGGCAAAGGGACAGGCTACGTGTGCTTCCGTACCTCATCCATTGTTTTATATGAGTACAAAACCATCTTTGCTTTCTGGGAGACCTGGAGCACAAAGTAGGGAAGCCAGAATATGGCATATGTGTTCTGCCCCCTCCTACTTGAGGGATGGGGATTAACTAATGGAAGCACACTGGGGTGGGGGAAGCAACATCTTTGATTCTAAAGTAGATGTAGACAGCACTGTCCCTGCCATTGGCAGAGGTTGGAACTAGATTATCTTTAAGGTCCCTTCCAACCCAACCCAAACCACTCTGTGATTCTGTGATTTTCATTTTGTTGTGGGGTGGCTTCCCAATGGAGGGAGGAAGGAGAAGGAAAACGTCTGTGCTGGCTGGAGTGGCTTTTGTGTTAACGTCCCTGCAAGCAAGCACCTTTGTCCATCCCTGGGAAGCCAAGTCCCTTCACATTCTGGGCCAATGCTGTCATTTTATTCTGATGGCAATTCTGTATATTAATGGTTCTGACACAACAAAATTGTGTGGGAGTCCCACAGGATGCCACTTAATGCTGCCAGCTTGAAATGGGAGGGAAAGGCCTCCTTTGCTTGCGTGTTTCCACATATTGATCTCTTCACACTGCAAGGGCTGATAGCAAAGGGAAGCCTGGGATCAGGGGGGTTAGAAGAGTTAAAAATAAGCAAATTAAGTCCTCCAGGGGCAGCAAAGGTAATGGAGCATGGGCTGATGGGCACTTGGTGAAAGGTCTTGTGCTGATGCATGGGATGGTTGTGCCAGTGAGGTCTGGCTGGGTCTTAGCACTCAGTCTTCCTTTTAGCTGGTCCCTGGTGCAGGTGTAAAGGACATTGCTCTACCATTCGCACAGGTAACAGTGGCAGCAGACTTCCCCCTGCAAGGGGAATTCTCCCAGGCTGCTGCAGAGGCTAATAAAGTCCAACCCTGGTGTTGCAATGGATATATAGATATATGATGAGCAAGCAGAAGGGGAAGCACCTGGAGACATATCTGCATCAACCGTGTCACATAACTGTCCCAAGTGGGCAACAACCCCTGCCAGTAGGTCCGTGCAGTGCCAATGTCCTGCCTGCATGGACTCGCCAGCCTGTCTGCCTGTCCCAGGCAATCTCAACCAGAGCAGGAGGCTGGTGCTTGCTTGGCTGTGCCTGAGAGCCTTGATCACTGCCTGATTCCTATCCCTCACCCTTCCCCAACTTCATATTTCTGTTTGCATTTGGAGTTGCAGCCTGAAAACACTCAAGCTAAACCCTGTGCCCCAACGGTTGCTCATCTGAAAGTGTGGAGCCAGCTCACAGCAGCTGCTGAAATAGCAGAACTGAAGTAGGGAATGAAAAGTGAGACTGTGATTAAGACCCAGTTTCCTGTCGTGGCCTCGCTGGGCTCCCACCGGATATGGGGACGTTGGTGACATTGATAGCAGTGGTGTGAAACTCCCAGCCATTGGCCTCAGGCTGGCTGAATCACTTACAGGCTGCCCTGTGCTGCTCAGCTATCTGGGTGCTTTGTAGAGGGGGGTAGGCTGGGCTCAAGTATCCCAGTTTTAGGATGGAAGGAAGGGTTAGAACCACATGTAGGGTGGTCATGACTGAGTTGGGGTTGGGAGCAGCCATGGTGAGACCCAAGGTAGAACTGAAGCAGGCTGGTGTTCCTTGCTTTGTGATATCTGAAAGAGCGCACAGGATGTGGGGACACTGGGAACATCAATCCTGTGGATTTCCTCTCCATCTCTGCTGATAAATTGTTTTACACCCAGCATTCAGGACTGGGCAAGAGAAGAATGCAAGGGAGAAGAATTGCTGCAGAAGGGGTGGTGAAGTTCCCTAGCTGGTGCTGTTTGTTCCAAGGGCACAAGAGATCATTCATGTGTCCTACTCCTTGGTCCCTTGTGTAACTAGATGTCATAAAAAACCAAATTATTTTATCTTTTTTGGCTTACTTGCACCAGAAGTTCATGAAAAGAGAAAACAGCTGAGTGCAGAGGAGATACTGAGCTGCTGATGGCTGATCCTCTGAGGACACTATTTCACAGCATGTATTTGTTAGTGCCAAAGGCAGCTTCTGGTTTCTTTCTCACCCTGTAAGTGCAAATCACTGCTTTTCCATGTGTGCTTCAACAGCTCCTAGGTTCAGGCTGGTTTAAACCTGTTGTGTTTCAGCAATCCATATGACATCATTGTAACCTCTGTCCTTTCTGATAGGATCAATTATGTGCATCAGAGGTAGGACTTTCCTACACCACTTCAATCTTTGGAGAAAGACAACTGCAAAACCCACTGCAAACAGGCCAGAACCCCATCAGCCATGGTGTTTGTTCTGTGCTTAGTGTTTACCCATCTCATGGCTTAGCAAAAGAGCAGCTCAACAATCCCTTTGCTGCCAGAGGTGGTGACAAGTAGAGGGAAGGAGAATAGAGAGAAGATTGTTGTCTGGATGCAAAGCACCTGGAGTTAGCTCCTTCTACTTGTTTTGTAATAGCAGCTTTAGCTCCTTCCCCTCTCCATCCCCTCTGTCATGGTTTTGGCCACATGGCTTGATGGAAGCAGCATTGATCTGGTGTGCCAGGAGCTTGCAGTAGAAAACTGGTGTCTCTGTTATGGTCCCACCAAGGGCACGTGGCCCAGCAGGGAGGACCATGGGCACATCTCCTGCTGGGCTGTCTCACAAGGACCTGCAGCACACACCAGAAGTTGGTTATTGCAGCCCTTTGGCAGGGTAGGGAGAAGCAGGCAAGCCAAAATCTGCAAGCTCACCTCCATAATTGCAGACTCCCTCCAGATTTGGCCTGAGTGAGGGGGTACATGGAAGACATCCATCTCTTCGTAGAAGACAACACTTGTGTGAACTTTTCTACCCCTCAACAAACCACCCCCTATTTCTTTCTGGGTGTTAATACACAGCAGCTCCCATCAACCCTGCTGCTAAACCCAGCAGATTCTTTCATACCGTTTGCTCTTCAGTTGCTGCTGAATTCAGCAGTGAGGGACTGCTTCTTGAAACCCAGTGCCAAGTGATGTTTGGTCTTTTTGGCCTCTCTCAGCTCTTAGGGTCACCAGCATCTCCTCCAAGGCTGCATCTTCTTCTTCTGTATTCATGCAGCAGCCAGAGCCACTGGCATGGCTTGGACAGGCATCTGTAGTACACAGGGTACATAAGTGCCCTCCTCATACCTGGTTGATATTAAGGGAATGTAAATAAAAATGTAAATGCCTTTTTCACAGAGCACAGAAACTTTACAGAGCAGTTTCATAGAACACCACAGCTCTGGCAGTGGTGGTGTCAGTAAAGGTGTGCTGATTTATGGCAACCAAAGTAATAGCTCTGAATTGGTGTCCTCTACTCCTGTTTCTTTCCTCTGGTCCAGGAGTATTTCTGCGCTGGTGTGCAGCCTGGTGTGTGCATGGCCCACATGTGAGAGGTGAGGAGGTGGGCAGAGGGGAGAGTTGTTCACGAGCCTGGCAGGGCATCGCACAGGATCATTGCTGTGCGAGGCGGAGGAGTTCAGAGGATGACTTCTGTGCTCAAAGGGACTTGTGAAACATCCACTGCCATGGGGGAGAGGGGTATTTTTCAGTCTCCTGGTACCTTTTATTCCAGAGGAGTTCAAAGTGCTTTTTAGACTACTTCATACATCTGAGAAAGGAATGAGCAATGGGTTTTGCATGAAACGTCCTTCCTTGCCAGGAGAGCAGCACCTAACTGCTGCAGCTGTGGCGCTGGGAGCCAGAACTCTTCAAATGCACCTGCTTCTGCTGGCAAGCAAAGCAACACCACAGCACAATGTCATTTATGGAGTCTGGAGGAAGAGCTGCCCAGGACTGTTTTGAGCATTTTAGGAATTGAGGGAGGGTGAGTTAAAGGAGAGGAAATAGCACAGATATGGGAAGTAAACCAACTGTTTTTTGAGCAAGGAGGCCAAGGAGGGCTTTGAGGTGATAACAGAGAATAGACTGCAGGTGAATTTGTTGTGCAAAGTGTTGTCATACAGATATAACACTCCTCTCTTTGCCAGAGAGATCTTTCAAATCAAACTAAAGAGGAAAGAACATTATTTTAAAGGAAGCATCATAGCCTGGGTATGATGGCAAATGGAATATTCCCTGGTCCTGGTTCTCTAACTCAGCAAGGCTTTAGGAGACCTGAAGGCTATGGAGAAGAAAAGAAATTTGCTCCAAGGATCACAGATGCATTCTTCTGGGATGAGCCAATTGCCTTTAAATTCCCACAGCATTGCTGGAGTCTGAAAGACACCGAAGGGCAGCAGGCTGTGCCACTGTCCTGCCTTCCAGGTGGTGGTCTAAAGGCAGGGAGGATGTGGCAGAAGTGGAAGAGCTGGAGGAAGATGAAGGATCTGCCACAGTCATAAGAGGTTAGACACAGTGGTTCCAGGATCCATATCAGGCTGCGGAAGAGGGTGGATGTGGGCAGCTTACCTGTGTCCCCATGTCACTGAGGAATGTCACCCCAGCAGAAGTTCCACGTCTTATGTTTTTCAAGGCTCTGTGGCCGTTCAATAGCACATATGGAATGGCTCCTCTGGTGTGAATCTATGTTCATGACCACATCCATCAAGCAGCACTGGCATACAGAAGAGTTTGGGAGCTGCAGAAGAGAGCAGCTGGAGGAGACCCCGGTTGGGGTGAGCGTCTCTAGTGGCCTCTTAACTGCTTTCTGCCTTTGATCAGGGTAATGGTGGAGATGGTGCTCACACCTTGTAGCATGTCCAGCCCAGCCCAGGTGCTGCAGGCCATGTTTTGATGTGCATTCCCTTTGCCAGCCATGCCAGCTTGGCTTGCTTGCCATGTTCAGTGTGGTGAATGTCAGCAGTGGAGCCAAAGGATCATTGATGAGTGTAGTACTCTGTCTGCAAAGCCTGCAAGAAGACAGGAAAAGTAATTTCATATGGAGTAGAGGAGGAAGGAAGAGGTATAAGGAGTGATGCCATGTGAGTTTGTTGTGTTCCCTCAAGGAAAACAATGCATCTCTGTGACAACAGGAGAGCAGTAGGGAAATAGCCAAGAGATGAAAACTCACCCATTAGCAACCCTTTCTTGCCTCTCTCCTCTCGTGTCTTCACCACCAACAGTAAGAAATGAAAATGAAAAAAAAAAGGCAGCAAGATGTGTTTTGAAAGGATGCCAAGGTTGATTTAATTGGATATATTGAATTCGTTAACTTCTGAACGATGTGGCTGCAAATAACAAGCTGTGAGCGGCAGTGGCAGCACAGCACAGACCTGCCAAAAGGTTCAGCAAAGCAGAAGGATTGACCTACTTCCATCAGCTCCACAGGGAGTGCAGGCAAAATGCCCTCCGCTTGCTGTCGCTGTGCTCCCTGGAGGGCTGCACATCCCTCCATGCAGAGGAGAGCTCTCCTAGGCTAGGGCACTACTAGGGAGCCCTGCATGGACTCCCCAGCACGAGCCCAGGGCTGGCTAAATGTTCGTGTGCCCATGGGAGGTAGCTTGCTAAAAGCAGGGTCTCCTGCTTGGTCTGCTGACTGCTGGCGTCTGTCTGACACTGGTTTTCTGCTTCTCCCACCTTAAAATAGTACTCCAGTATTCTGTAGTAATGGCCTAAATGCTGTTGTAGCTGATAAGAGTGATAAAATCACCCATGCACACTGCCATGGCAACCTACAGCAACTGCTCTTTGCTCTCGATGTATCTCTGCTCTTTGGTGTCAGTGCAGATGTGTGGTTTTGGCTGAGACTTGCCTGGGAATTACCCAGATCTGGAAAATTTGGCTTTGGTTATGAGCTGTGCCATGGATATGGAGCTGCTGGGCAGTTCCTGGGCTTTGTGGCCACCCTTTGGAGCAGGGCGTGCTTCTGTGCAATATTCTGCTAACCTAAGCAACTCAGATTGCATCTCAAAAGTGTCAGCGCTGGGGAGGAGGCTTCTGAAAAAAGAAATATGTTTCCAAATGAATTTCATAGCAGTTATCAAGAGGAACCACTGTGTGCCTGCTCCCAGCACCACCATCGTGCATGTGTATGTAGATCCTGAAGGCAGTGACCACTGGATCCCTGTGAAGTTGTTGTGGTGCCTCCTGGCAGGGTAACCCCTCAGGTAATGGAGAAGTTCCACAGCTGAGTGTCATCCTGATGTTCTGCCTTCAGTACCAGCCATGAGCCAAAGTCCTCCTAATCATTTGACAGTCTTTTTCAGCTCTTATTAGTGTCAATGCAACAAAATGTCCTGTGGAACTGTGTCAAGAGAGAAGATGGCTTTCCTGAGCCACCAGACTGACAGTGGTACTCTTGCAGTAAGGAATGTTTGCCAAGACCTTTGAAGATAGAAGACAACAAAAGAGACATTTGCAAAGTGTGCAAGTATTGAAGTACTGTGTGAAACCATAGCCTAGCTTGCGTTCAACAAGGTGCTGATGTGGGAGGGAAAGTTAGACACACCATCAGTCTCCCTTATTATTATCAGTATTAACCTCATGTTGGTAATACCATGCCTACTGCACTGATCCTAGCAGTAGTCATCTAACATGGTGGGGAACTTGTTATTTCAGTGGGGAAATGAGGCAAAGCAGCATTGGGGAACTTGTCCAAGATCACACAGAGGAGATGACTGGGATCATGTCCTCCACCACTGAAACTCTGGCCTTTTTCCAATCTCTGCCTTGATTGTAGTTTCCTCTCCTGACCGTACAGCACCCCTCAGACAGAGCAGAGAAGGGTTGCAAGTGGGAATATGAAAGAATACATGCTTCGCTGAGCAACATCAGGAAGTTTTATGGGCAGAAGAAACCGAAGACAGATGGAATGAACCCAGCTGGCTCTGCAGAGAAGACATTTCTTTGTAGCATGGAGGCTGCTTTCAGGATTCATGATTCAGCTTTCAAGTTGGTTGTTGATAGGGTGTTTTCATTTTGACTTCACCTATTGACAAGGCGGTAAGAGCCCTGCGAGGATGCGTATCTCTCCATCAGGTATGACTAATTGTACTGGGACAGTCACACACGATAACACTTCTGTTTTCTCTGAAAGGGCTCCATTACAGACCTCCATTACTGCTAAGACCCATCGAGTGTTTTTTTTGCAGGAGTTTTGCTGATAGTGCAGCTCTGTGAGTGAGCAAACATGGAAAGCATTGAATATTCAGCTCCAAACCCAGAAGCAGACTTGTTCCACTGCTTGTCTGAACTGAGCTTTTAACCGCGTGTTGTCAATGCTTTTTAGGAAACTCATCTTGTCTGAAACCCATCATCTGGTAATGAAATGCTTTGATTCAGAGACAGCCACCAGGAGCTATGTGAAGGGCAGAGCTTATGGCTAGGCACTGGTGTTTGCAGCTCACTGTTGCGCTTTGGTTTCCCCATCTTCTCCTTGGAGAGCAAAAGTCAGTCCATGAACACAGGTGCAGTTTTAAACAGGAACCAACAGTGTGATTTGTCTTATTCCTGCACTCAGAAATAAAAGATCTCCAAAAAACCCAGTGCATGGCAGAAGCTGGAAAGCCAGGTTGGACAGAGCCTTGGATGACTTTGTCTAGTGTGAGGCATTCCTGCTTATGGGAGGGGATTGGAACTAGATGACCTTAAGGTCCTTTCTAACCCAAACTATTCTATGATTCTAAGCCACTTTTGTTACATCTTTGCTGCTGTTTATTCTGTTTCTGCAGGAGCTGGAAGTTTTGGTGGAACCTAAAGGCAAATTTAAACTTGTAGTTAAACTGTTTTCCTCCTGCTCTTCAGGGCAGCAGTTGCATGCCATGCTTATGTCCCTGGAGAAGTGTGTTGGCACAGATGAGCCTCTGACCTCAATATATCAGCTCAGTGGTCAACACCCTTATGCAGAAAGAGCTTTGGTGTGCAACTGTTCCACTTGACAGAGTTTAATCTTTGCATGAATTACAACAGAAAGCTCTCTATGGATCTGTGCAGTTTTAAAGCTGTGCTTGCCTTTGATGGAAATCACTGCATGCTCCTCAAAAAGGTTAGTAGTCATCTGAAAGCTGCCACTACAAGCATGCAAGTGGGCAGTCCGTCCAATGTAAAGAGGTAGTGGAGATCTTTACCATTCCTCTACCTCTTTTCCTGTTTAGGCGTGCAAGACTACTTTCATCATGGTGCCAGCAGGGAGCCATAATTTCTAGTTGGGTGTTAGAGGAATGAGTGAGTAGTTAGAAGTATGATGCACCAGGAGATAGTTAGTGTGGACCTTCTGAGGGCATTGACTTCTCACAATAAACTCACCAAGAAACCATTTAGGTTTTCTTCTCCTCTCCTTTCTGTGTTAGCTTTATTGTTTGTTGTTGAAGGATAGGAGTTTCCTAAGGAGCTCTAGGCATGTGAATAGACGGGTAAACTTTGCAGCTGAGGATATCAAGGAGGAGAATGCACTCCTGAAAGTGTGAGAAAGCTCTGGACACAGGGAGGGGTTGGCATGGCATCATGGCCTTATCTGTGATCTGTCCAGGGCAAACTTGCTGCAGATGAGGCATCCCTTGCAGGGGCTAATCCATATATCTGTGGCTCTTTAAAATAAGGATGTGGACAGGAGCAGCCTGGTGACATTGAAGGTGGTTCCACTTGCTCGTGACAGAAAGAGGAGTCCTGCTGGCTGCCAGTTCAGCTCTAAAAACGATGTCTGTGCAGAGTCCATCCTTGTCTGGACTCCACTGGGCTGCTGTGCACAAGGCTTTCACACAGCTTCCTTAACAGGCTCCTTTTCACTTTTTCCAGGGACTCGCACTGTGCTTCATTTCAGAGGGATCCAGTGAATTAACATATTGTTGCTGCTGCCTGGGTAATTGCATGCCCAAGGTCTGCTCTGCTCTGACACAGTCTTCCTGGCTTCCCAGAGAGAAAGCATCCTTCTCCTCCAGCAAACAAGGCTGCAAAGTGTTGCCCTGAGAGCTTGCTCAAAGGATGGAGGAATGGGAGGATGGAGGGACGAGGGAAAGGCTGCTTCTAAAAGCGTGTCTGGCTTCAAGACCTCACCTATCAACATGGAGGAGGAGATGGGGTTTTTAATCTTTATTTGTGTATGAGGGTACTAATTTTGACTGAAGCTGTGGTTTCTTGTGCTGATTTGTACAGACCTTGTATGGGTGCAGTTACGGAAATATAGACCAGCACAAGATACTACAGGGGCTCAGAAACTGCCTGAAATTAGCTATCCTGGGGCACAGAGCAGTTTCAGCAGAAGCTGCAACTGAGTGATCTGATACCCTGAAAATAAAACCTATTAATAGGAAGGTATAAAAATGCTTACTGGTCTCACCCCAAATACAAAAATATCCCTATGTGGATAAACCCTTAGAGCCCTCTAAGGCTCTTTGAGATGACCACATCTCAAAGCTTGTTGGAGAGCATACCTTCAAAGCTGTCCAGGTTTCTTAATGCGGATGCAGCTTTGCATTTTTAAAGGATGCTGTTTGATCAGGAGTGGCTTCTGGTGGGGAGCTGGCATCTCACAAACTTTGGTCTCCAAAACCAAATGTGGTTGTGTGCAGTGTGAGGAGAGCAGCTTTACCCCCAGCATGTCTTGGCTGTCAAGCAGAGTCATGAAGAGGGCAGGGAGCATCAGGACCCTGGGGTAAAGTGGAAGAGTTGGTTCACAGCTCTGCCACTGACCTTCTGGGTGACCTGGGGTGAGGAGATGAACCTCTCCTTTTCCATCTCCTCCTCTCCTGCCCACCCAGCACATGACAGTTGCGTCATGGTTTGTATGGATCCTTCTGAGAAGCCAGAGCTCAGCAGTGCTGTCTGTAAGGTTCCTTTTCATCTTCTCAGTTGTGACATTTCCTGTCTCTAAGCCACATAAGTTATTTTGACTGGAAGCAAAACATTGCTCCAACATCCTTTGTGACACAAGGGATGGAGAGGTGGAGAAGGCTGTGCTGGCTGTGTAGCTTGCTCATCTTGTACCAGAGCATTGCAGCTGGCAGGAACAGGGAAGGCTTCTTGAGCATTTGCATCCTGTGGAATAGAGGCTGCAGCCTGGGGCTGTGCAGAAAGCTGTGTTATAGTCAGCACTATACATGGGGCTTAGGAAATCCTGCTTGTTATGTAAATGTGTGTATGTACAGGGAAAGGGGGACATGTGACTGCCCTCTAACCCTACTTTTGTGTGTGCTGCAGATGGGACATGGACACTGATGCCCAAACTGAGATGGACAGTTGCATGGTACTGCATGCAGAAGTGGGGTTTATCATGTGCTTGGGGAAACATAAGGTATGGTGTCATGCGGTACCTTCTGGGCCTTCATGGTGTTGGGATTTGGTTGTTTCTCTCAACTCTTTCACTTGGGGGATATCATAGTACCTGAGCATTGAATGATTCCTACTCTTTCCTCTGAAGTTTCTGAGCTGGTGGCAGTTAAAAGATGACTTGTAGAACTGTAGGATAATTGAGGCTGAAAAGGATCTCAAGTCAGTCAGCTGTGAGCTCAGACCAGGCTGCTTTTAACTTTATTCACTGATGTCTTGAAGACTTCTGATGAAGAGAGTGTGCAACCAGCTCCATGGCCTGACTGTTGTCACACAGAAAAAGCTTTTCCTGACATCCAGTTGGAGCCACCCTTGTTTCAAATGATGCGTGCTGTCTCTCATTCTGCTGCCAGATATCACTGTGGAGAACTCCGTTACCCTGTGTTACTGGTAATGTTATTGTGCTCCTGCAGCCCAGGATGCTGTTGGTCTTTGCTGCAGTTTCTCTCCTAAGGTCTCAGTTGAGTTGTGGTCCCAACAAGTGTCAGCCTAGCTCTTGAGCAGTGGCAGAGCTGCTCAGCTGGGATGCTGTGCTGTGCTTAGATGATCTCTTGAATAAGACCTGTCACTGTGCTTGGAAAGCCTGAATGCTTAGCAGCAGCCGGGAGGGAATAGGAGCATCGAGGAGCCCTGGGGTGACAAATACCTCACTGCTAATGACATGGGTTCCTGCAGGTAGATGTACCAAGCCCGGACAGATAAGGCAGCATATTAAGTTCTGCAGAAAAGCACAGGTGTTATAATTAGCACAGTCTCACTTACTCATCTGTAAAGCAGGTTTTTACTCACTGCTGTGCTTTCAATGGGGCTGTGACTGTTGATGGTCACAGAGAGCTGAGGTCTGCCATACCATTGAACAAATCTCACTTGCTGTGCTTGATGCTGGGGACAAAGCATGATTTCTGGTAGCCATGGGTAGAGGAATTGTATGTATATATGTATGTGTACCATATTGAAACAAAATACTGCAGTTTCATTCTGTGCTGCCAAGAGTTAGTGTGTGATTTTCAAACCAGCAACCTATATTCTTTAAGATCCAAGTGCCTTGGGGAAAAGATCCATATTTTATGCTGTACTAATTTAAAAAATGCTGTCTTTTGTAGTGCAGCATGGTAGAAATAAGACAAAAAGGAGAAAGAAAAGGCAGAAAGATCCAGATCATCATTTTAAAGGTTTTCTGCTTTTCTGTTCATGTTGTTTTCAGGAAATGAGACTGACTATACAAGGGATAGGAATAAAACCACTTATCACAAACCACTGTTGAGTTCATGAAGTGACCACGTTGAAAGAGTAGTGAAAAAAGTGTTCTTACTAATGCCTTCCTAGCCCATAAGAATCCTGGCTGTGGCTTGCAGTTGTAGTAGGGTGAAGATTTGCATCTTCAAGTTGGCGGTTTTCCTGTTTTACCCTTCCACTTCCTATGGGCTAATTTGGCCCTGTGTTAACTGTGAATCTGGAATGCAAATCAACTCACCTGTGTGTTTTCCTTTCATTTTTAGGTTTTCTAACTATGGAAGCTCTCCTGAGGAGCTGCATCGTGTGCTGCTGACCTTGGGATGGGACACAGAGCTGGGAGTGAGGAGGAGCTGCAACGTGCCACTGTGAGTTGCTTTGCAGAGGAGGGAGGCTTTCCAGCATGTCATGTAGGCATTCTGCTCTTGGCAGAAAATATTCTTATCCTTCTTGTGTGTTTTTTTTTTTTCCAGGACAGCTGATACTTCCTGTTAGAGATGCTTTGTATGCAAATCAAGGCGGTACAACAAAAAAGGAGTCCTGAAAGCAGTCACACCGATAACCTCAGATCACCGGGGAATTCCTGCTTATCATTTTTTGTCTTTTCTGTTTTCAGTTCTGCACAAGATGCTTCTTTGCTTGCTCTTTCTTACAGTCTTTCATGCTTGTCCTGCCAGACCTCTTGCTCATGAGCTACACTGCTGCTTGCATTTTACAGGGCTCCATGTCAGTGCATGAATAAAAGGCAGTAAGTACTGGAAATCAGAGTTAGCAGTCCCTGTGTTCCAGCTCTGCTCTGGTGCTCACTGGTGTTCAAAGTAGACATGAACCTCACACTAATAATTCCATGTGCCTATAATGATGATTTATATGGGAAGGCAAGCCCAGAAATCTTCAGGAGGCTCAGGAAAGGAGAGAGGTAGAAAACAAAAAGAAAGCAGCAGATAATTAGCTAGCAACTTTAACAGGAGCAGTATTTGACCATCCTGAGGCACCATAAGAGATGTCATGCTCAGTGCTGCACTGATGCAGTGACACAAATTGATCATCTCCTTGCTCCAGCAAAACAAACTTTTATCTGCCCAGTTCGTGCCCTGTAGGTTTCCCTATAAGTTCATGGGGCAGATCAAAGCGTTGCTCGTACCAGGCTCCCACCCAGCTGCCAGCAGCAGCATCACGCTGATGCTGCAACAAGTTGTGAGGGTGAAAAAAAGCCTTGTAGAAGCAGTGCAAGAAAAGGGGATGTCAGAGCAGGAGAGAACTGCACAACTGTGTGGTCTGGAGAATATCCCCATGTGAGTCCAGAGATACTCGCTGCAGCTCAGGTCTTGTTGAATCACTCTGGTTGCTCTGGCCTTTGTGTGGGTAACAGTGATAACCGTTGTGTGTGGCATTGGGGTTTGTTATTTGGTTTTCCTTCAATGTAAAACTAACAGTCAAATTGGTTCTGGTAGGGCAGTGAGCCTGGCGCAGCTTTTATCTATCCTGAACCTGGGGACAAAGGAGGAGAGGAAAATGGCTTGACCAGTTTGGCTGCGGGTGTATAACGGTTCTGGGGTTTAAAGCAAAGGACAGCAGATACCCAAACCCACCTGGGCTTCCACTGATAAGTCCCATTCCAAAGAGGAAGGCAATCCTGATGGGGCTCTGTTGAGTGGCTTAAACCTCCAATGCTGAGTTGTCTTTAAAAGGGGATTTCATAAGGAGTAATATGAACAGAAATGGCTCTTTTGTGGTTTTACACATTCCAGGCATGCCAGGACTGTTCCTGTCAAGGATGGGCAGTCTCTGGGGTTTTGGACTGGCTTTCTTTTTCCTTTTAATTTCAAAATAGTTGACACAAACTGCAGCTGAAATGGTGCAAAATAAATGAGAGTTGCAAAATCATTGCAGTAGCAGTAATGGAAACTGTGAGGCTTATACCTAAAGTGGCAGTGGGGCTTCACCCCATCATCTACACTGCTGTGCTTTTTGGATTGCTGCTTTTGCCTGCTATGACTGCTTCAGGATGGATGAGTTGAAAGCAGAGCTTTAACTGTTGGTTACTGGAACCTTAGAAAACAGTGCTTTAGGTTTTTCTCAGCAGTACCTTTTCAGCTGAACCACTGTTAAGTTATGTGGGCTTACAGCATCTTTACATCATGACAGCAGCACTCATTTCTGCAGATACAGGGGTACAGAAATGGGATGCAGCTACTCCTGCTTCAGATGTACTTTTATTTTCAAGCAGGCTGCATCAGTTTGGATTGCACCTGTACACTTCAACACAAAGGTAGCATGCACAAAACCATGATGCCTTAAACCTTAACTGAGCCTTGAAACAGCCTGAAGTTTCACATGTGGTAAAGCTCTAGATGGTTTGTGTAGACCTGGCCTGTTATTTGAGTGTCTGATTCATAAGCCTACATATCCTGTTCTTCTAGATGTGTGCTTCTTTTGCCATAGTCCTGTGTGCCATGTACATAGCAAGAGCTCATAGATGGCTGAGAAAGCCACAGCCAGAGGCTTTGCTGCCATCACTTTTCTAGCTTGGGTACCACAAGGAGTATGGCTATAACAGTGTGTAATTAAGTGTAGACCTCAAACCCCCCTGTGGCATCCTACACAAACACTCAGCACCATGCTGACTGCAGCCAGCTCAGCACCTATACGAGCTGGAGCTGCACCTTTACCTGCTCTGCAGATAAGACTAATCCCTCATCCCAGCAGAGGCTGAGCCATGGGGCCATAGACAGCTGTCTTGAGAACTTCCTTTGCAGCCTAGCTTTGGTCATAGCATGCGTGCAGGCAGAGGGCGAGATGCAGAGGGGGAGAAAGCATCTCCTTGAAAGCATCAATGAGAAAGACACTGTTGGAATGAACCTTCTGTCTGTGTATTCACAGTGAATATAGTTAGTGATGCACAGGAGCAGGAGTGCATTTAACACATGGTGCATAAAGCCCCTTCCCACCCTTGGACATAGGTGTTGTTATAGAGAAGTCTCAAGGTTGTTGTAGATCTGTAGATGGAGGAACTTATAATCACTGGGGTTAGCATCAAGTGCTACATTTATAGCGTGCAAGGAAGGAGGAGCTAGTGTTAATACAGTGCTCACTGTAAATATTTTTCACCTAAGAGGAGTCTGGTCTTGTAGCCTCCCGGGCTGTTTGCCAGTTTGGGTTTGTTTCCTGAATGAAAAAAAAAGGAAAAAAAGAAAAGTTTTCTTTACCCCATCAGTGCTTCCAACCACAGAAATTTGGAAACAAAAAGCTGGAAGGTGTAGTCAGCAGTGAGCTGTCTTTTTACTGGGCCTGTCTTGCAAGGGATGGTTTTGAAATGGATTTTGCTCTGGCCACTAAAAGTCTCAGCTGTGGAAATACTTATTGCTGTGAAGCTGCAGCAAGCTTTAGAAGTGGCAGAAAGAACTACTTCTATAACTAAATAAATGTGCTTTCTTTACAAGTTACACAGATAGGTGTTAAGTTTGGAAAACCTTTGGTTTGAACCCAAATATTTTTCCCACTGTGTCAAGTAGGAAAATTAGTGGACCTTGAGTTGCATTTTAACATATATTTTATCCATTTGGCCTCAGCATAAGTCTATGTAGAGATGCTCTAGTGCCCTTCTCTCGGTGTGTCCTTGCTTGGTATTTTGTGCTTCAGAATCTCCATTTTCCCTCTTTTTGATCGCTTGAGAGTTTTGACAGAAAGGGCAAAAGCACACAAAAATGGTCATGTCCTTGCAAAGGCTATGGCAAGTTATACAGTGGTGAAGAGATGATGACAACCTGTAGAAGAGTCAGTTTTTGACTGCATGGGAAGTGGTTAGCACCTCATTCAATGTCCTCACATCAAAGCTGGACAGTAGGCTGGTCGAGATGCTCTCTTTGAACCACAAATTACTGGGCTTCAGGCAGAAATCACTGGATGAAATTCTGTGGTCTTCATTAGGCAGGAGGTCAGACAAAATCATTTAACTGGTTTCTCTTGGCTTTTAGAATTTATGAATCACATAGTCAGGGTTGGGGTTTTTATGAGTTTCCATGAAAAGCCTTGGTAGCATGCAGACAACAAAACCCATCTGTTCTTTCATGCTTTCATCATACTGTGTCACTTTGAAATTGTCCTAGAAAGAGAATTAAATTGGACTTGTTACTTAAATTTCAGTATGGGTGGAAAAAGCAACTCTACACTGATTATTATGGCCTGTAATAACCACAGGAATGGATGATGTTTAATGCCAGCCCTGATTTAACAAACATCTGAGGACTGGCTCATCACCAAAGCGTAGCCTACAACTGTCTCTTCTCTGTTCCCCATGGGAATTGAGTACCATGGGATCCTGCAACAAGGCAAAAATATGAGGAAGAGCAGCTTATGTTCTTTTGTTAGTGTCCAGTTACTCCTGCAAGCCACCAAAGCCAGGGCTGTGGGGGCTGGCAACAGAGGGGCACACACCTTAGTTGCCTGGCTGTGGAAGAGTCCCTGAACTCCAGTCCTACACAGCACTTTGTGAAAACAAGGACATTTGGGAAAGCCTGGAGCAATGCAGTAACTGGAGAAGAGGGAAGTCAAGTGGCAGGAGCACAATGAAAATTGAAATAATGCAAAATAATGTTGCTTTCTTTCCCAGTATGCCACTGGAATGAAAGCACAGGCATGACCAGAGTGCTTGCTGACTGCAGCCCTCTCCTCTCTGCCAAATGAGGCTTGTGACATAGTGCCACCCTGCACTCAGAGGTTTTGGTGGTTCAGTGGACATCCCTGTTGTATGCCCCAGGCTTGGCCTGTCATTGCAGCAGATTGGACCCACTTCCCTTTGTAAAAAAGGAACTTCAGAAGCCTTCCTGTCCTACAGCAAGACTACCCAGACCTCAACGGGGACTTCAGTCAGGGTTTTAGACTAGTCTAGAACGATGAGACGGTTTGATGCACCCAAGGCTGCTTTCTGTCAGTTTGCCAAATGGCATGGTACAGCATGTATCTGTAGGGCATAAACTGTCCAGCTTTCCATGCTGGGGAGTGTAACTGGCTGGTTATTGGAAATGGTCCACATTTGCTCCTACCTTTTGTTCAGGAAGGTGCTAGTTGTCGTGAACCAAGAAGGTACAAAGGAGCAGTGTTGGAATGATTTGAGTTCCAGTGTTGGGAATATTTCCTCACACTGTTTGGCAGTAAGGATATAGTCAGTCCTTGTAGGCTGGTATCTGATTAAATAGCTCCAGTGCAAAAAACTCCCTCATTTGTGGCAGTTGAATGTATTACAGTATAGTTTGGAACAAAGTTTAGGTTCTTTCTAAAGCCTCAATGAGACTGCATGGGGAACACCGTGTCAGGGAGGGAATTTAAGGGGTTGTCATGTGTAATCATGTGAAAGTGAGTGCTCGATGGAGCAGTGGGAAAGAAAGGATCTCTGTGACTCCAGAGAGAGAGTAGAAGCGGGGGGTGTGTGTGCATCTCCTTTTAAACAAGGGACACTGACTGGTGTCTGTACTTGAAAAAGGGTGGGAAAATGCCAGGAAGAATTCAGAGGAGAGCCACAGATGGCTTGAGATTGCCAAAGCAGAACTCCAAGCTTAAGGAGATCAGTTTGTTTGGCTAATTGAGATGAAGGTAGCAAGGGGATGACTTGACTGCCACATCTAGTGGAAGAGTTTCAGTCAGCAGTTTTGGGCTGCAGAAGGAAGTTTTATGCCTTTTCCCAGGATTCAGAGGAAATCGCAATGTCTCTCTAGGATTGCAGCTTCAGTCTAAAATACTGGGCTTCTTATGTAGAGGTCTTGGGTGGAAGACACTAATTTGCATTGTACTAATGGCAGGATGGATCATTTGGGTCTTTCTGCCTTTATGCTCAGATCTGATACTCCCCAGCACCTTCCTCCCTCAATCATTAGGGTATGTCAGTTCTTCCGCAACATTTGGCAGAGTTCAAACCATCAGGTCAAGGTGCTTTGAAGCCATCTCATCTTAAGGAAAGCATCTAAAATAGATGGGTTTCCCTCTGGTATTGACTGTTCTTCAGTGAGTGTGGGACAGGCCAGACGCCTGGCTGAGATGTGGACTCCTGCACTTTGGATGTGTGAAGCTGCACAAGATGAACCCCCCTCTTACCACGTGTATGAGTGAGAAGGAGCTGCTAGAACAGAGCGCCTAATGAAGAGCCATCTGAGACAAAAATAACACGGAAACTTTAATCAGCTCTCAAATACTGAGTTGTCCCTGGAGGTCCTGTACCAGCCCTGACCCATTTGCTGGGCCCCAGCGGTGCAGCACCTGGTGCTCCTCCAACTGCCTTTTCAGGAATGAAAGGACAGTGATCTAAAAAGAGACAGGGAAGCACAGGGGAGGGCAGTGAGTGGTAAGACTACTTATTAGGAACAAGTTGGGTTATTTTGTCGTTAAATGCACACCCACCTTCTGCAGCATTTCTTTCAGAAAGGAGGGAGGTGTTCGGAGTGATTTGTATTCAACCTGATCAAATGGTTTCCTGGTTCCTTCCCTGAATGCCTGCCTGCCACATCCCAGTCTTCCCAGCCTTGCCATGTTTGGGAAGTGGCTGTAAGCATGTCCTCGGAGCTGAACTCCACCACCATAATCAAGGTAGTGCTCCCATCCCAGGCTGTAATCCACTTAGTGGGGATGGAGGGAGGGCTCTTGCCACCAAAGAGTAGTAGCATGACTTTTCAGTCAATGTCTCCGCTTGCTGGCAGGACTGCCTGCAGTAGAGGCTCTTGATGAGCGCAGGCTGACATCCCTAAGCTCCCTAAAGGAAATGTGACTACTTAGACACAGCTTCACATTGGAGCGTCAAAGTGGACAAAGCAACAATTGTTAAAAAAACAAATATCTCTGGGCTTTGAGGGGATGATAGCAGTAGACTATTCACAGCAAACCATAGCCCATATCCCCTTCCAGAAAGATGTTGCGTGAAAAATGATTTCCTCACGTTCCTCAGAAGGGCTGCAGGACTGCCAAATGAGCTCCAAGCTTTCACTTGGTGGATACTTAATACCCAGACTGGCAGGGGGTAGATTTAGGTTAAATATTAAGAAGAAATTCTTCACTATGAGGATAGTAAGGTGCTGGCAGAGGTTGCCCAGAGAAGTTGTGGCTGCCCCATCTCTGGCAGTGTTCAAGGCCAGGTTGGACAGGGCTTGGAGCAATCTGGTCTAGTGGAAGATGTCCCTGCCCATGGCAGGCATTAGAACTAGATGGACTTTAAGGTGCCTTCCAACCCAAATCGTTCTGTGATTCTATGATTTCTGAGCCATCTGAAAAGTGTGAGCTCTGACAGAAAATGTGAGAATGGTGGTGGTTGTGGAATAAATTTTTTTAATGCCTGAATGTCATTCTCCATTTTGAATGAATCAAATGCATTTCATGGGACTGAAAAAGCTGTTTGTTTTTTTTTTTTTCTTGTGCATTTTTTTTTGGGAGGGTGTTTGCTTTATTTTGCTTTTTTCTTTATCAAAATGTTTACACACATTTGTATGTTAAATGGTTTCTGATAAGGAAGTTGATAACAAAAGGAGAGTCAGGGTGAGGAGCAGCTAAGCATTGGGGTTTGGTTATCTCCATTTTTTTGTTTTGAATTTAAATTTCAGCAAAATGGCAAGCAGTTAATTTTGACTCACTTTCAAATCACATCAGCAAATAAATACGAAATGGGAGGTGTGATCATGTGAGCTTAAAAAATGGAACAGGTCAGGACAGGAGAGACTTGCAGCAATCCTGCTCTGATGGTATGCCTAGAATTGGGTGGTTTAGTGTATTTGACCATTGTTCTACCACTTGGATTCCCAGCAAGTGGAAGGGCATGAGGAAATAGAAGTCACCAGCGCTTGCCTCTCCATGTTCTTTGATTCCCTTTGGGATGACAGCAATATGCATGTCACAGTCACCATGGCTGCATCAAACGCTCTGGTTTTTGTAGGGCATCAGTGAGATAAGTTCAGATGGACAGACGGGTGTTTGCTCTCATCCCTGAGCTCTGGAACCTGCCATTAGAGCCAAGGCTGAACTCAGAGAGCCTTGCTCAGAGGAAGGGTACAGCAGCTCCAGTTAGCAGCACAGGAGGACAATTGCAGTACTCCCAGGACACCAGGACAGAGTGAACTCACCAACAGCTTGCTTGGCCTGTAGGAAGATGGTCTTTTCTCTGTCATTCCTCCAAGATTTTGCTAAGCTGCTGTTCTGCACAGCAGGTCTGCCTGTTCTGCTTGCAGGGAAGGCACGCCAGCAGCCTCCGCTGGGTTTTGAAAAGTCAGCCCCACAGTTACTACCTTACAGAAGAAGTACTAGGAGAACCATCTTTTATTTACTTACAGATTTGGGTTGATTTTGCTATCCAAGAAGCCGACCCCTTTTTCTGTTAAAGCCTGTTCTCAGCACGCACAGGTGTGCGTGGTTCATAGAATTATAGAATGGTTAGTGTTGGAAAGAACCTTAAGGTCATCCAGTTCCAACACCCCTGCTGTGGGCAGGGCCAGCTCCCACTAAACCATGTCACCGAAGGCTCTGGACAACTTCCCTGGGCAACCCATTCCAGTGCCTCACCACCCTTACAATAAAGAATTTCTTCCTTATATCTAATCTAAACTTCGCCTGTTTAAGTTTGAACCTGTTACCCTTTGTCCTATCACTACAGTTCCTATGAACGAAGAAAAGTCCAGCATCCCTATAGCCCCCCTTCAGATACTAGAGGGTAAAACTATGAGGTCTCCACGCAGCCTTCTCTTCTCCAGGCTGAACAGCCCCAACTTTCTCAGCCTATCTTCGTGTTTGATTTGTGTTTGGTTCAGGAGGGCTTAGTGGCTTTTCCTCATCATTATCAGGACAGTCACTTCCTGATGACTTTGGTATTCCCAGTTTTGGTCTTACAGCAGAAGCAGCAGCACTTTTCTTCCATGAGCCCTTCATTTTTTTGAGCGCTTGTCAAGTGCAGGGAACAGTGTTCTTGGTGTTAGAGTTCCTGAGACTTTCCTCACAGGGATCCTCACCAGTGCCTATGAAAAGTGCAACACAGGCTTGTTTTACCTATGGAAAATGAGGGATTTTTGAATGGTTGATATGGGGGAATATTCCAGCCTCTGCTTATCTTTGTTATTCTCAGTGTGAGATTGAGAAGTTGTCTCTGTCTTCTGTCCTTATCCCCATTTTGGTGGTAAGAAAGAGACCAGCCAAGCTGTTGGGCAGAAACCCAAGATGCACGTAGGATGCTGGGAGAGCTCCCCGATGCTTGGAGTGGTCCTGCTGAGAGTGCTCAGCATGAGGCTATCATGGCAGTGACACTGTTGGAGTGGGTGTTTTCTGCCTGCTTGGGACCCTGTACCACAGGGTACTGAGATGCTACCAAAACATGATGCTGACACAGCCAGGTCAGGAAGTAGCCTTCTCTGCTCGTAACTGGAGGGAGATACAGCCCTGTTTGCTTTTTTAGAGCTGCCTGGAGTTTGTGCATAACTCCATATCTACATGCTCAGCTTACTCGTACTGGTGCCTGACCAACAGGTGACAAGTAGAGGTACAAAATCCCTGTCCCCAGCCATCTGCAGAGAGAAGAGGTACCCAGGGACCAGTCCTGGCATTGCTCCTTGAAGCTGCTGAAAGTCTTACTGCTTCCAACTATCCTGCCTGTGCCCTGCCTGTCAAATTGGTTTTATTAGCCGCTGCAGCAGATTGGGACTGGGAATCAAAGGGATAAAGCACAGTTTGAAGTCTATGAATGATTGCAGGAACCTGGGGCAGGGAGATGGGAGCAAGGATAATGTGCTAAGCCACTGCAGGTGCTGGGTGAGCAGAGGGTGAACCAGCCCCTTGCTGCCCACACCAACAGCAGGCTTCTGCAGAGCCGTTTGATTCAAACAGCAGAGATCTGGGGGAGATCTGCTCCTGTTGGCACCTCCTCTTACCCTGGTTGGCAGCCATCATTGGATGATGTGTTGCCTTATGCCAAACCTATTCATAGCTCTTTAATCCTCTGTAGCCAACCAGCTTTGTGTTGTGGACTTCCTTCCAGGAGCCAGATATGTCAGTACCATTATACACGTGGCTTCTGAGTGACTCGTACATAGCCAGGCAGTAAGCCTGTGGCTGAGCAGGTGTTGAAATCCAGCTCTCCCAAGGTTTGGGTTGGCAGCCTTTCCACCAGGAAATCCTTCGTTTAACTTTCCACCATGGCAGATGGGGTTACATTGATGTAGGTGGGAGCTCTCCATGTGCTTGTGCATCTCTTCCAGCCCTTCTTCACCTCTTCCCCAAGGCAAGGAAAAGAAATATTACTCTGTGCCCAAGACAGAGCAGAAAGGGAGCTGGATTGCCTCTGGCACCATGCGCGAGAGGAAAGAACCGGACAGTTTTGGGCAAGGTTCAAGGCAGGTCGTGCAGGTTTGCAAACTGCTCCCGCAGCGCTCCATCACCAGCTCTTATCTGTGAGAGCCTGTCAGGTGTAGCAGCAGGTTTCTGTGCCACCCCTCACTTCTCTCTCCTTCAAAGCAGGAACAAGCTGCCCTGGAACATGCTGACCTTTGACTTAATTCTTTTTTTCCTCCAAGTGGGGGACACTCACATGAAAACTGAGGAAAGCTGCAACAACCTCAGCTTTTTGTCAGCTTTCCTTGCGCAGTGACAGGGCTGTTGTTCTGCTCTTGGTTGTTGGGTAAGAAACCAATGTTACCAAGCCAGCAAACTCCCAAACAGGTGGTGATCACACACATATTAACCTGAACCAGTGCAGGAGGCACCCTGTCCCCCTGTGGATCCACCAAGGGGAGAGGATATCTCATCACCCTTTGTTTGTGCTCAGAGTGCTGCTGTCCAGAGGATGGTGCCCAAGTAGATAAGGCTGCAGGCACAGATGTCTGGTTTGATTATTCCTTTCCTTTCACTACAGACCATATGGTAGCACAGGCAGCACAGATAGCTGCCAATCAGAATTCCTGGGATCCCTCCCTGACTTCACCATTCGCTCATTTAATTTTCAAAGCAGTTTTCATGCATCAGCAAAACTTGCTGCCTTGAACCTTGAACCACCTTAAAACAGGAGCCCTCCCTCATTACTGAAGGTGCTTTTGAATATAGTAACCACATCTCACTTTGCTATTGCAAAATTAGATACGTTTAATGCTTGTAAACTTCTTTGGCACCAACAGATAAAAGGTGTTACAGACAGGTTGCTAATCAGTTTGATTAAGTAAAGCACCTAAAGTTTGCCACTGCTGCTGGAGGATTGCAGGCTTATCCATCTATAACCCGGAGGAGTAAGATGAATTAGGTGCGATAAGGATTGTTTGGTTTCTGGTCCGTCAACCAGTGAATGGAATGACTTGGTGTTTATACGCCAGGTTACAGAGAAAAGTTTCTTGCAATTGGAAATGATTAGGCACACTGATTAATGTTTCCAGTGCTCTTTGATCCAGAGCTGCCACTTGGAATGAGTCTTGCTGCACAGACATCCTGACTGCCTCATAGTGAAAGTGCAGGGGGTAGAAAATTGACTGAAAAAATGCGGGTAGGGATGGGAAGGCTCTGTCTCGAGATAGGTCTTTTTCTACTGGGGACTCCAGGGTTGCATTCTCTGAACCGTCCTCTTGTTCCTGGAAGTCAAGGCAGTTTGTAACTCACATTGTGCTTGTGGGGTTTATTCATCATAAAGAAAATGTGGAGAAAGATTGCCAAGTCATCTAAACTTCCAGTGCTGATAAGGACCTCCGTGTCTGCTAAGTTAAGAACTAAGCATCTCGGGATCAAGAAAAGCTTTAAAACAGCAATTTCTGAGCAGTCTGCAGCTCTTGTGAAACTGTTGATGTTTCTCTCTGTGTGGAGGTGCCATCTCCTGCATACCTCCTTGTGATGGATGTTCCTTCTGTCAGCCAGAGGATTTCCCATTTTTAACCCTCAATTAGGATGTGCCCCTTTTATTATCGGTGAGATACTTGAAATAGTTGCCTAAGACAAGACACAGGAGAATTTGCCTGGATAAGAGAAAGAATCCCCACCACTTCTTGGCATTCCCACATCACCACAGTTTGTCTTCATTATTTTGTATCTCCATCATACTTTGGGTGTTATGCTTGAACCAGCTGGGAGGACTCTAACATACATTGCCTAGTACATTTTCTTTATCATCAGGACTGCGATATTTGTCATCCCCACCATTATGCCTGTCATCCACACTTGGTCCTTCCAAGGCGATGTCCTCTTTTGTGCAGAGTTGTGTATACCAGGATGGGATTTATCTCTAAATGCTTCTGCTGCAGGTGATTCAGCAAGGTCTACCCTACTGCTCATGGTTGCCTCTGTTCTTGCAGGGAGAAGAGCAGAGCTCTAGGAAATGCTACTTTCACCAGCCTTCACTGTTTCTTTGAGTATGCCTGCTTTTCCCATGCTCTGTCAAGCACACACAAGAGCTTTCAGAGATCAGCACTGAGCAACAGTTTCTCTTTAACATGGTAGGTCCCTGTCCTATGTTCACTCAAGTCAATCACCTTCCCACTACCATTTTATACCTACAGACAGGATCTGTGTCTTCCTTGCGCTCACAGCCCTGGGACCACAGATTGTCCTCATCCAAGGCCTGTGATTTCTGATAGTGCCTGAACTCATCCCCACGCTGGGCTGACAGCTTTAAGCTCTCTCTCCTTTACTCAGCTGTTTTCACACAATGGATCAAAATCTCATCATCTTTCCATTCTCTGATATATAGGCTTCCTTTCAGCCAATGTATTCAGCAGAGGGAGGATGGACAGACAGTGAACTGGACCTTGATATGTTGATATGATTTTCTAATTTCCAAGTGGTTCCACTGTGGCTGCTTGGCTTATGCCTGCCTTGCCGCCAGTGTTCCTGCTTTCCTCCCTGGCTTGTGTGGCTGCCCTGGAGTGTTGCTGAGATGGGGAACACTGACTTCCAGGTCTCCTGGAAGCCTGCAGATGGGGCCAAGCAAAACACAGCTGGAAATCACCCCAAGTACACAGTCTTGAGAGGCATGGTTTACTGGGAGGTGTCCTTGCCCATGGCAAGGGGGTTGGAACTAGATGATCTTAAGGTCCTTTCCAACCCTAACTATTCTATCTATTCTATTAAGTGCCTCAAGGACTACTGCCCTCAGTGGGTTCCCATTGTCTCAGACATCTCATTGTGCTTAATGGCGACAGAGGTGCCTGTATTGCTCTCATTTATGGCAAGCTAGGAGCTGGGGCCAGGAAAGGGAGGAGTGTGGAATTAAGATATTTCTCCAGTTCCTCAGGGTAGGAATCACTGCTTATCTGAAGCAATTTGGAGAGGTATTTCTATCTGAAGCAGTTTTGCAGAAAAGCTATTTCAGGTGTGGTTTCTGTGATGGAGAGGATTTCACACCGGTGGAAACCACCCCAAATATGTGCCACAGCACTTGGCCCTGGTGCATGCTGCCGGTGCTGCTCCAGCTCACTGCCATCCCTGTTGCTTCCTCACTTGCCGGCTGTCTCCCTTCAAAGCTGGCTCTCTTTTTATCCTGCCTCTGTGTGAGAAAGAGCAGGAGACTGTTGGTGTGAGTGATAAACCCACTCTTTCTGTCATGTCCATCTCAGTATGGATCCTCACAGGGAAACAATGGGTGGGATGGCAAGTTTAAAGATGCCTAGCCAAAAATTCCACAGCTCGATCCTTTGCCTTGTTATTGCTACCAGAGTTTGTTGACCCTGGCTGTGTGTGAGTCTGTGAGTCTATATTCATCTCTTGGGCTCATAGCTCAAGCCATGATCGAGGTTTCTGGTAGGCTGAGACCTTTGGCTACAGCCAGTTTTGTCTTGTCTTTACAGCTCTCATGGGAGGTTGCTGCGCCCACTCGGAGGCTAGGCCATGCATGTCAGCTCATGTCCAGGAGGCGGAAGGGCAAGGCTTCTGCTTTGGGCTGGCACATGATGTGGAGCATGAAACAAGTCCATGGTCAGGGGAAGCATGGCCAGCAAGAAGTATGAGACTCACTGCCCCTCTGGGCAGGGTTAGACTGGGCAGAAACCTGGCACGAGGATGTCCGCCAGGTGTCCAGGTTAGGGTGCAACCCAGGCCATTAAAAGTCTGGGTATGTGGGAGATGGAGCTGCTGTCTGAGCTAAAGAGGTCTTTAACTCTTTGTATCTTGGACACTCATGGAAAATAAATATTGTTGAATCCTTGCTGTTTTCTACTCCAAACTGAAAAGCTCAGGATGATTTTGTCCCCTGACATAAATAAATAATAAAGTATATATTAAGAAGAATTGAAAAGGCAACACAGAAACTCAGACAAGTCTAGGTTGGAAGAGAACTCCTGAAACAAGCTGGTCCAACTTTCTGATGAAAGCAAGGCCTTAGGTTAGGTTTTCAAAGCTCAGCCAAGCCACGTCTTTTAATATTTCCAGTGAGGAAATTTCAACTCTCTTCAGACAACTGATCCTGCTCTTCAGTTGCTCTCACAGCAAAGATTTCTTTTTTTAATATTAAAGTGGAACTTCCGTTGATGCCACTTGTGTCCATTGCTTCTTCTCCTGTCATAGTGCATCTTCAAGAAGAGATGCATCTTCTCCGTAAGTGCCTTTTAGGGATTGGAAGGCAGTGGTTTGACTTCCCCACTCTTAAGTCTTTCCTGGAGGAAGCACCACTCATTCCACTGTGTCTTCTCCAGCCAACTAATCTTCTTGGTCCCCTCTGTGCTGGACCATGTCTAGGATTTCAGTGTCTCTTTTGAAATGGAGAGAGAGAAACTGGACAGTATGTTCCAGGTGTGGCTTAACAGGTGCTGAGCAGAGTAGGAAATTGCATCCTTTTATCTACTACCAGCAATAGTCTTACTAATTCATCCCAGGATGCTGTTGGCCTTCGTTGCTGCCAGAATACAAGGCTGGCTCATTTTCAGTTTGCCGTCTGCCAAGACACCCTTTGCCTTTTCAGCAGAGCAACTGCCCACCCAGCTAGTGCCCAGCTGGTGCTACTGCTTGGGATTATTCCATCCTTGGTTCAGGACTTGACATTTATCTCTGCTGAAGCTCATGTTAAACCTCATTCTTGCTGACTGAATCTCAACAGCCTGTTATGATATCTCTATATGGAGGCTTTTCTGTCCAGCGCATCTACCTCCTCTCCCAACTTAGACTTATCCTCACATTTGGTGGCAGTGCATTCAGTTCTACCTTGCAGATCATCCATAAAGCTGAACTGCATTGAGTCCAGAAGAAATTTATTTGTGGCCACCTGCCAGCATGACTTTGAGCCTTTAACCAGCACCCCCTGAGCTCAACAGTTTAGTCAACTTCACAACCATTTTGTGTTTCATCTATCCAGCCCGTATCCTCATACCTCATCAAAAAGCATTTTGAGGAAAGCAAAGTCTTTGACAAAGACCTTGCTAAAATCAAGGTATAGAATGTTCAAAATTTTCCCCTTATCTGCTGAACAAGTTGCTTGGTCAGGCATGATTGACCCTTCAGTCTATCCACGTTGGCTTTTCATGGTGGGCTTCTTGTCATTTGTGTGCCTGGAAATACATTTTGTAAGGACTTATTCCATAGTTTTCATGGGGACTGAAACAAGGCTGGTTAGTTTGTGGTTTCCTGGATCTTCCTTTTTTTTCCCTTCTTTGTAGGTGGACATTGCATTTATTGTTCGCCAGCCTTCAGACTGGAAGATGTCGCTCCACACAAAGCTGTTTACTTTTTTTTTTCACTTTCCCTACATGGAGAATGAGGTGGTTGACACCAGAAAAATTGCTTAAAGCACTATGGATGACAACATGCAAAGAACAGAAGGTCCTTGTGTGTATTGATGCCAGTCCAAATTAATTAAACAGGATGAATTCTGAGCTGAAAATGTAATGGTTCATAATGGCATTTAGTCATGACCTTAATTCTAGAGATGCTCATGTTGATGGTGGAATAATCCTATCTGCAGATCTAGGTGAAGAGAAGTTCTGTGCAGTATGAGATGTCATTAATATTATTCTTCAAAGTTCTATTTAACAAGGTCTTTGGCTTAGGATGCATTCAGCAGTCAAGATTTTTTCCTCCCTGACAGTGCCTGGAAGCCAGGTATCTCCACAAAAACTTCATGTCTCCACAAAAAGCTTCATGTCCTGGCACTATTGTGATATTCAGTGCTGCTGCCTGGTACTATGATGGGGTTCATTAGATAGAGTTGTCATGTTCTGAGAGGTAGCTAGAGTCATTTAGAGGTCAGTCATTAGCTGAAAGGTCTGTGTAAAGTTTGCACAGACCAGTGTAGTAAGTAAGTGGCCTAGTTTTAGACTGATGTTGTTATCGATAATTATATATATCAATATTTGTTTAATCAGTGCAGTTAGTTGGCACAATTACACCAGCAACATACACCCTCAGGCCCACGTGTTTATTTCATGTTCCAAAACGAGCTACACATCTTTAGCCCAGACTTTCCAGCTTTGAAATCAGGGAGTTATCCAATAATACTCTGGTAGTTACATTCGAACTGCTGGGTTTGCATTTTAATAACCACCACATTGACTAAGACTAGGAAATACGCAATCTCCACTGCCAAAAGATGGGCTTTTCTTATTCAGCTTACCAAGTGACCATATCCTTAATTTATCAGCAGCTGGTGGCTTACAGCCTGGCTTCTGAGAAGAGAAAGAGGAGAACAGCAAGGGTTGAATGTGAAATGACAGAAAGATCAGGGAGGTTCATGTGGGGCTTTTGCATGAGACTACCCTCCTAGTCAGGAATTTGCCACTGCGCAGCTGCACACAGATATCCTCTTCCACACCTATGAATTCAAATTCTAATTGCAATTGTAATTACTATTGTAATTGCAAGGTAATTGACATGCCATTGCTTAACAGTATTATTAGTGGTCACAGAGCAGGTAGCTGTGTACTGTGTTAGTCTTCTTATATCTTCACTAATGAAACATGTCTTCAAGCCTTTCCTTTAGGAGGGTGGAAACTTGGCATCCACCCAGACCCTGTTAAGACAAACCCCAAGTTATTTCAAAATAGTAAGGAGAAAAGTGTGTATGTGGGATGTTATCTCATTTTCCAATCTTTTTTAGTTCTTTTTCTTTTCACTGACATTACCCATTTCTAGTCTGGCTATAAAGGGTCAGGAGAAAAAAGACACCACTGAAACATGTCGTTGCCGCACCCATGGTCAGTAGTACATGTGTACACTGTAATAGTCAGCTGAGTTTAAATAAATATACAGAACTCCTGGTTTTGGCTGAGCAAAAAGTGGCAGCTCTTTGCGCTGGTGTTTCCCCTGTGCTGTGGGCTCCCTGCTGGCATTGCAGGGGTAGAACTGTTCAGGGTGTCATTTGCTTGAAACATTCTATCGCTGCTCCCCGTGAGCCCTCCCTCCTTCTGGCTGTTCCCAGGTTTTCAATGAAAGGCCCTGTTCACATATGTGGCAACTCAAATTATCTCTAAATAAACTAGCATATGTGGAGAGTAATTCATGAGCACTTCCAGTCCAATGACAAATGGCAGGCAGGGACATTGCATGCAAGATGGCCCCTCAGGCATGTGTCTCCAAGTTGCACAAGGATCCTGTCAAAGAAGGGTGTGGAAACATAGCCTTAAAATAAAACGGTGTGTTTTGGAGCTTTAGAGACTGGGCTGTAAGTGATAAACATCAAGTGTTTGATCTGTCACCTCCTAATATTGTATCTCAAAAATTTGACAGGTACTTTGGGGTTTAACCCCAATTCCACCTTGTGTTACTACCAATCTGCTTCCTGAAAACCAACAACCATCTGTGCCCTTAAAAGACAACTTAAACAGTCACTTTTGATAAATAACAATGATTTATATACTGGCTAGCTATTTTCCAGCCCTTGCTAACACGATTCTTGAGCTGCAGTTGAGCTTTGTCCTGAAAGGCCATTCTGCAATGACCAAGAGAGAGTAGAAAAGCCCATAAATACAAGAGCTGTAGGTGGTTGTGGCTAGGTTTATCCTAACAGGTTAAACAGGGACAAGACATAGCCCTGAGCACTGGCATGTACCTGCCCATACGTTTTTAGTACATCTCCAGCCTACAGCTGCTCATGCTTCTCCAGACAATGCCTGGGCACCATCTTGGGACTCACACTGGCCAGAGGCCATCCCCAGAGAGAATCTGGCTGAAGGCACCTTGCTCTAGAGAGGTGAAAGAGCTTACTTGTCTGGATATGAGCTGCTGGACAGCTGATTCCAGTGCCAAACAACAGTCCCTGGCTTGTCTTCCTTACATGTATAAACAAGATAAAGGTTTTAGGATACAGGAGGCCACTGGTAAGGTACAGCATGTATGAATTTTGCAATTCTGAATGTAATTTTGAAATATATCGTTCTGTTGAACTTTCAGATACTGTCTCTCTGGAAAACCCTGCACTTGATGAATATCTGTTATTGCTCCCATATAACAAGGAAGAGAAGAAACCTTTCATCTTCAGGTAGCAGACATAAAATAATGTGAAATGACTTTGTTCTGGTCTACAGATAAACTATAGGAAATTCGTAGATAGCTGCTGATACAATTAAGAAGCATGATGTATCTCCCTATTTGTGAGAAGAAGGATAAGCAGCAGAATAAAAGGCAGCTCAAAACCATGGGAAAACCAAACAGAAATAGTAGGCAATCTGATACACAAGGCCTTATTTGTAACATAGTATTGTCTAGGCTTTGTCTCTACACATCTGTACCAGTGTCTATGCTTTTATTAAGCATAAACTTGCAGTAAAATGCATCCGTTGTAGGCAAACAGGTTAGGTCTGTTGTTCCAGTCAAAAAAAAAAATACCCTGCTTCTGACCTTAAAATCCCAGCTGAAATTGGTACAAATGCCTTTATGGAATGATGTTCCTGTGGAAAAACCTGTATTGTGATCTGAGTCAGTGTTGCAAAGCTCATCCTGTATAAATCACTAGTTCTGGAATCCAGTGCAGATGATTTATAGCTGAAATGTATTTTGGGCCATTATATCAATGGATTGCTTGCACTGGGAATGACAAACAGGACACAGTGCTCCAGATACAGTCTCACAAATGTCAGATAAATGGGAATTATGACTTCTTTCAACTTACACAGTTGTCTCATCACAGACAGTAGACTGGTTGATCAGCCAAGAGATCTACAGTAATCTGCTTTTCTACACTGACCCCTAATAGTCTATTTTCAGAGGATTTAGCATATCTTTGGCTAAGGCAATACAGCTAGAAGTGGTTCTGACTTGAAAAGTAGAAGGTGGGTCTTGTCCTGTTTGTCATTGCTTGTGTATCTGCTTGACCTGTTAGAATAAAGTCCTATGAGCATGGGGTGCATGACCAAGGGCAAGCATGTGACAAGATCTAAAGACTGTAGTGATTTGTCTTTGATCTCATAAGTCTGAGACTATAGGATGGTCCTTTCTCAGGCCCGAGTGTTCCTTTTACATGGTTATGTGTTCATCCAGTTGTTTCTATCTTCTGCTTTTTAACAAAACTAGCCTTGAAGGAAAAGGTGTGTGACTTGATTCAGGCATTTCCCTGGAACTGAACTGCTGTAATTAGTGGAGCTGCGCAGGGGTTTGCAACATGTTTATGCTAAAGTGAAGAGCCATGTGAATCAATTAATAGCCCTGAAGTTCTGAAAGCAAACTCTTTGGGTTGAACTGATGTGATGAGAAACAAATGCCACCTCTCTTTGCCCTGCATCCTCTCACATCCCATCCTTTGATTATGCTCACCAAGGTGGGTAAAAGGAATCAATATATCGAAAGATTTATAAAACTCTTGTCATGTTCCTAAGGTCTGAAATCAGTTGACAAAACGTGCACAACCACAGAACAACCCTGGAGCCTCTCTTCTCAGGCTGGGAGGTCTGAGGGCTGCCAAAGGTTTCTGGCCCCCTCTCCCAGCCTGATGCTTTGAAAGAGTATCATTTGGCTCCATGACACTGTGGGTCTGTTGACTTGCGCTTGTATGTTTTTGCTTGGATGTGTACACAACTCAGAAGCAGGTCTGAGGTTAAGTAAAGCCCTTTCCTTGGTGGGGAACCTTGATCAACATGTCACAGAACATGACAATTTCCATAGTGGTTTCTAAAAAACGTATATAGGATTAGCTGCCAGCTTCCATGGACGGAATATGCCATAACTGTCTGAAAAGTCGAACGTCTGGTCCCTGCTTTCATGCCCACAGCAGTTTTGAACAAATAGTTTGATTTCCCTGTGCCAGCCAGTTGATCTGTAATAGTGTACTATTTATCTGACATCTTTTAGTGTTGCGTGGCTTATTGAAGGGCTTTTCATATTGGGGACTTAACGTAGGCTTTAGCCATTTTTTTTTTCTGTTCAAATTGAAAAAGAATGTTGGGTTTTTTCTTCTTTCTCTCTTTATATACATTTTTTCTCTTTTATATACATTTAATGCTTCTGAAAATTTGTTCCTTTTACCCTGTCTTAATTCAGGTATCTGAAGCCATGGCCCATTTTGAATTCAGGCCAAAAACCCTTGCCATGGCATGACACAGTTTTCTCACAACCTAACTCAGCAAAGATAAGTATGGAGTTGAGAGTGATAAAAAGATAGGATGTAGCAGATCTTGCCTGAAAGGATCTAACAAAGTTTTACTCTGTGTACATTAGCTGTAGCATGATCATATGTTCCTCCAAGGGTTCCGCTCTTTATGAAAGTTCTGTGCAATCACGAAATACTGAAAATAAAAAGATAGCTGAGGGCAATTCTGCAGTTGTTACGGATTTACATTTCAGGAGCAAGTGACTGCTAGGGTCAGTAATAATACCCAGAATGGGCCTGCTTTTCATATGTGCTAATAAGCATGTGTTGGGGTATTTACATGCAGAGAGGGAATACTTATGATACACATCAAAAAGTTTTATTAGGTAGGTTGAAACACAGAGTGATGCTATGTCCTGCTTACTGCCTCTTCTGCCAACATTTTAGTCATTTGCCAACAATCTCATTTGCTATATCCCTTTCAGTAATATATTTCTGCTTCACATCTTGAAAGAGTTTAGAGTTGAAGTAAAACTGGTTCTCCCATCCCCACTGGATTTGAGTGCAGATGAGAATCAGAATCACGTAAAAGGCTTATGAAAACAACTATTTTTGGCTTAGCCCTGATAGGACAACAGCTCCGTTGTTCTGCTGTGATATTTGGTGTGACTCATCTGTAGAGGACTTTCTGGCCCATTTTCTTTAAAAATGTTCTCTATCCAGAGGACTTGACGGGGGCTTTCTAAAACTGGAAACACTGGAAAAGAATGGCTTGTTCGTCTGTTGGTTGTTGGCTGACCTTTTCTATGCCACCTGACCTCAAAAGGTGGAATATGTGGTGTCTTATGCAGCAAGGTGATTTCAACCAGAAGAATGTTTTTTGTGAAGTGAAGGAAATAATGGAGAGGGCAGGTTTCAAGGCTCCCATGGAGTGAGGTCAGGTGTTCTCTGAGGCTGAGTAGGCGTTGGCTGCTTCAGAGTGGGAAGAGTTGGCAAGACTGGAAGAATACACTCAGAGCCTCACCTTGGCCTCTGGTTGTACCTACCTAACCTCTGATTTCAGAGGGTTTTCCTGGTCTTTGGGACTCCCAAAGACTGAGCCGACAAACTTTACACTTGCCATGACTAATACAAATACAACATTCAGCAAAGATCCTGGAGATGTTTCCTTCTTGATTTCTGCCCATTTTCTAGGATCCAGGAATGCCACTTTTATCCAAATTGGATAATACTGAAAAATGTTTTTTCAGTCACCCAAATACCAGAAAGAAGCATATATTTGAGAGCAAGGGTTAGGGGGAGCTCAAACTTGTCATCCTCTTAGAGAGAACACATCTCTTCACTTGTGTATTTTCATAGAAGCATAGAATCGTAGAATAGTTAGGGTTGGAAAGGACCTTAAGATCATCAAGTTCTACTCTCCCTGCCAGGGGCAGGGACACCTCCCACTAAACCATGTCACCCAAGGCTATGTCCAACCCGGCCTTGAACACCACCAACGATGGAACATTCACAACTTCTGCAGGCAACCTCTTCCAGTGCCTCACTGCCCTTACAGTAAAAAATTTCTTCCTCAGATCCAATCTAAGCTTCCCTTGTTTAAGTTTGAACCCATTACCCCTTGTCCTCTCACTACAGTCCATCATGAAGAGACCCTCCCCAGCATCCCTATAAGCCCCCTTCAGATACTGGAAGGCTGCTATGAGGTCTCCACGCAGCCTTCTCTTCTCCAGGCTGAACAGCCCCAACTCTCTCATCCTGTCTTCATATGGGAGGTGCTCCAGTCCCCTGATCATCCTTGTGGCCCACCTCTGGACTTGTTCCAACAGTTCCATGTCCTTTTCCTGTTGAGGACACCAGTACTGCACACAGTACTCCAAGTGAGGTCTCACGAGAGCAGAGTAGAGGGGCAGGATCACTTCCCTCATTCTACTGGTCACACTCCTTTTGATGCAGCCCAGGATACGGTTGGCTTTTTTGACTGCAAGAGTACACTGCCGGCTCATGTTCATTTTCTCATCAACCAACACCCCCAAGTCCTTCTCCTCAGGGCTGCTCTAAATCTCATCTCTGTCCAACCTGTAGCTGTGCCTGGGATTGCTCCCACCCAGCTGTAGGACCTTGCACTTGGCATGGTTAAACTTTGCACTAAGGCATGAGGAGAGGGGTAGTGCAAACTTTATGCTCCTTTTCATGTTTGAACTGTGAAATATGTGATTGAAAAATTAAATTTTCAGGCAGTATGAAAATAATTAAAGGGAAAGGAGAACTTTAGCATTATTTTTGGCATATATTGAGTCTCTAGTTTGATAACTGCTACAACCAGATCCTGATTTTTCCTCTGTAAATAGCCTTTCGTCTTTGTGAGAAATCATATTCTGCAGTTCATCATCTCATTTTCCACTTGGAAGGAAGAACTTAAGTCATCTCACTGCAGGAGGGCATTTCTTTTCATGACATCCTGGTTGTTCAGTATTTGTGAGCAGATATTAGATACGCTCCCAAGGGTGGGCAGGCTTACTGCTCCTCTCTTTTCACAAGAGGATACATTCCAAAACTGGTTTTCTGCATGTGTGTGTGTACCTTCTCCCTGAACTCTTCCAACAGCTATTTGAAAACAGTTAAGCAATATTCTCCAGCTGAGACCGAACAGGTCTTTTGCTGAACAGAATTCCTCTACCACAGCATCAGCTTAAGAGAGAAGAGTAAGTTCAGGTAGATACATACAGCAGCAATCTTGCAGGTTGACAAAATCCGTACTTCTTAAGCTAAAAATATCCATCTTGTTTTGGATCTTTTGTACCTTCTTGTAATTTTTCTTGGGAGATTTCTTTTTTTCCTCACTATTGAGTTTCTGGAATTTTAGAGGTTTAATTTTTGCTAAGGCCTCTTTACAAAACCAGTACTCCCAGCAGAGACTTCTGTTTAGTTGTTAAACTTGTTAATGGCAGAGAAGTGGGTCAAGGCTGAGGAAGGTGGTTTCTGTCAGGAAATGTTCAAGTAAATCTGCTTGATATCAAAGAAAGGGGACAATACTTAATAAGTGACTGCACCTTAAATGTCTCTGTAGCAACCTATTGCTACAACCTAATTTTTTTTCTCTCCTTCTGGTATTAGTAAACTAATTGGCAATGCAAATTCTTGTTATTAGCCCCAAAACACTGTAATTCACCCTTAATACTATACTTGCTATTCTCATTCTTGCTGTATCAGTCCTGAAGGATGCTCAAGATTATCATGGACACTTCATAATAAAAAAGAAGACACGTTGATTGTCATGAGGAACTTGTAAACATTTTCAAAACACAACAGTATTTGATGGTATCAAAACTGAAAGAGGGTAGATTCAGTTTAGATATGGATGGGCCTTGGAGCAACCTGGTCTAGTGGAAGATGTCCCTGCCCATGGCAGGAGGTTGGAACTGAATGGTCTTGAGGTCCTTTACAATCCAAACCATTCTATGAGTCTATGATTAGGAAAAAAATACTTCCCTGTGAGGGTGGTGAGTCCCTGGCACAGGTTGCCCAGAGAAACTGTGGCTTCCCCATCCCCAGAAACGTTCAAGGACAATTTGGATGAGGCTTTGAGCATACTGGTCTAATGGAAAGTGTCCCTGCCTATAGCAGGGGGTGATACCAGATAATCTTTAAGGTCCCTTCCAGGCCAGCCAATCTATGGTTCTGTGATTCTATGATTCTGTGGCTGAGTGTGAGGTAAATCACTAAGCTCGCAGTTTAGTTCAGAAATATTAATACATATCATGATAATATCATGATGGGTTTAATAATATTTTGCTTAATGACTAAATCAAGTAATTTTATTTATTTATTGGATTGATATGCAATAGCAAAAATAGCTGACAAAATGTTGGAAAACATCAGAAAGGGTATTAAGTATAAGATAGGGAAAGTTATTTTGTCACTATATAATACCTTGTAGCATCCACATCTTGGGTTCTGAATGCCATTTTTGTCTCTGCATATCAAGGGCAGGGTGGAGAAGGTACAAAGAAGACAGCTAAGAGGACAAAGTCATTGCCTAATGAGAAACCTGAAAGGCTGAGACTTTTCAAACAAGAGACAAGAAGGCTGTGGGGGTATGATTAAGCTCTAGGAACCTGTGGAGACGTTGGACAAGATGAATGCAGAACTGACCTCATAGCAGCCTTCCAGTATCTGAAGGGGACTTATAAGGATACTGGGGAGGGACCCTTCATTAGGGACTGTAGAGATAGGACAAGGAGTAATGGGTTTGAACTTAAGCAGGGAAAGTTTAGATTGGATATAAGGAAGTTCTTTACTGTAAGGGTGGTGGAGGCACTGGAATGGGTTGCCCAGGAAAGTTGTGAATTCTCCATCCCTGGCAGTGTTCAAGGCCAGGTTGGACAGAGCTTTGGGTGACATGGTTTAGTGTGAGGTGTCCCTTCCCCTGGCAGGGGGGTTGGAACTAGATGATCTTAAGGTGCTTTCCAACCCTAACTATTCTATGGTTCTATGGTTCTATGGTTCTGTGGTTTTGTGGGTTTTTTTTTTTGTTTTTTTTTTTTTTTTTTTTAGCAAATTCCTCAGTATTAGAAATACTTGGTCAAGTATTCTCCAAACTAGAAATGTGGTGAAGCCAGTAGGAGGCTGGTTTAAGATGAAACAATACTTTTTTTGCATCCAAGACTGATAGATTTTCTTGCTACAAAAGTCTGTGGAGACAGTATCAGCAGGTTCAAAATAGAATAGACAAATGTATGGGCATCAGGTCCAATTAGATAAGATTACTCAGAGCCACATCCAGTCCAATTTCAAACAACTCCAAAGATGGAGGGCTCACAACCCCTCAGGGAAGGCTGGTCCAGTATTTGACTGCCCTTGTAGTGTAAGAGGTTTTCTTAGCATTTAATGGGAATTTTGCAGGTTCCTGATTCTCTCTGTTGACTTTGGTTGCCTCTCCACTCACCTCTGAGAAGAGCAGCTTATTCTTGTCTGTTTTCTTCCGTCAAGTAGCTGAAGACAGAAGGTGCCCTGCTGAGCCTTCTTTTCTCCAGGTAGAATTAAGCCAAGTTTCCCATCCTTTCCTCATACATCTTGTTCTCCAGCTACAGTCATACTGATGACCCTTAACTAGTCTTGCTGCAGTATTTCCATGTTTTTCCATTGTTTAATCCAATGAAATATATTAACCTGAAGCCATAACATTCTGAACTGATAGTTTCCTTTTCATATTTGTCGTCTCAATGAGGTTTTAAATCTGGAGAGACAATAATCATATTTATTCCCAGAACTGAAGTATATGACATCTGGTCACTGATATTGCTGATTGTACAATTTTGGTTTTCAACTTGAGAGTGCTATAACTCCTCAAATATTCAAAATGACAACTGCAAAAATATTCTTCTTCTACCTTCTAGAAATAATGGCATAAACATTGTCAAAATTAATTAAGTTTAAGGGGCAGCAAGGGCTAATCTCTGCATAAAGGACACGATGAAAGCCACATGTTCCAGAATTTTAATGAGAATTCCACAGTTGACTTAAGCTGGATGTTCCAGTGATGGAAAAGTTCCAGGTTTTATCTGCATCCCCTGTACAGACTTTCCTCTTTTTACCTCTGAGGCAGAAATCCATTCTGTAGCTTGAATAATGAAGCTTCTGGTACTACTGGGAGTAAGGCTGTTATAAGGATGGTCCAGTCAGTCCACTGAAGTCAGCTGAGAAAAAACATGTAATTGTTCCGTGAAATCTAAGAGCAAAATGTAGCTCCTAAGGTACATGGCTATACTGTTCATACCTAAAAGAATGGAGCAACTTGCAGGTTTTCCTCTCCCAAAACCATCAAAAAAAGTCAGTTATCTACTATGTATTGATTTACTCCACTGCTCCTAGACTGAATTGGGTAATAGCTTGCCATTACCTTGCAATTCATCATCTGATGGCATCTAATCAATGGATCAAGTGGTAGTTGCAGTTAATCTTATTTCTATATATCAGTGTACAGATCAGCACGGAGTTTTGTTTGTTTCTCTTCAGCCTCTTCAAGACTGAGCCAATAATTCCAATTCTTGATGACAGAGTATATCCAAAACCACTCTGCATACGTTCCCTCCCATTCTGCAATTTCTCCATGACCACATCCAGTTCAAATTTAATCTTAATCCAAGCTTAATCTTCTCTTTCTTCCTTCCCTTACTTCTTTTCAGATTTCAGATATGCCAACAGCTCTGGCAGGGAGATTGGAACTAGGTGATTTCTAAGATCTGTTCCAACCCAAACTGCTCTATGATTCTATGACTAGGGAATTTCTGCTTCTCATCAGGTATCACCTGGGTTCCTCTGGCTGGCTCTTTTATGGAGCCCCCTTTCCGGTCTGACAATGTTTCCAAACAAACCTCTCTCAATTTGGGCAGTTTTTTGTCCTTCCTGTCATAAACACAGCAGGCTTTCTCTTATAAGCATTTTTGTTCTTGGCTGCTATTTGTCATTCCTGACTTTCTCAAGGACCTACCTGTGCACAACTTAATCCATCTCATACGGTTCAGTAATTTGGCTTATTTTCCTAAAGCTATGTATAAACAAATTGGTGCATGTGGTACAGCAGCACCTCTGCAGTCAGAGTTGCTGAAGATTCAGGTCATTGGTAGCTGTGACTCATGTGGTCTGGTTTTCACTTCAGTGAAAACAGGGGATGTCAGGGTGAAGGAGCTGCTGTGTATGCCTCCTCTTTGCCCAAGTCCGAATTTCTGGAGAAAGAGCAGAATACCAAGGGATTTTGTGATTTTGTTTCTGTTACTTATCTGCATTTGGACCCAAGTCAGGCAAAATAGAAGGAAAACACAAGATTACACTTGTGTTACCTGCTCTGCAAGTCACTGCTTTTAGTAACAATATATTTAGCTACGTTTCACAAAGACATAATGATCCAGGAAGTGACTGTACAGACTTGTTGATAACACCAATGGAAATAGAAACAAATCAAAATTGAACCAAAGACATCTGATCTAAATTTGACTTTTACAAATCATGAACTTCAGATTTGTGTTTGGCAAGTCTGTATTGATTGAGCAGAAATGAAAAAGTTTCACTGTGGAGGAACTGAGATAAAAAGTATTAGAAGAAAACGTGAGTCACAGAAAATGACATTTGGACCCATAAATGAGGAGTGTGGGCAAATTAACTGAAGACATGTGGCACAAGTTTTGAAATGAAAGCATCAAAAAAAGAAAGATGAGAGGGATGCAGTGAAAAGAAGGAACTGAACAACAATGATTGTGCTGGCTTTGAAATGGGCTGCTAGCTAGTGGGAAAAATAATGGATGCAGCTGGATAAATTACTGCATTTCGGATGGATTTTGCAGCTGGGATGGAGACATAAAGTACTTGTCACCAGGACTCTTTCCCTTGATTTATAACCTGGTCACCAATCCATCTCTGAATATCGCTTTCTCTATAATGTGCACTTCTGAAATTGTGCCCCTCAAAACCGAGAAAGTCATTGGAACAATAAAGAAAAATATAGAGTTCTTTCAAGAACTAATAGTTTTGTTATCTTGTGTGAGTCAGCTTGTGTGGGAGTTGAAGAGCTTTGTAACACATTTGTTAAGTCTCTGCAGCTAGTAAAGTTTAGTGTTTAAATGAATGCCTGTGAAAGTTGTCTCATCCAACTAAATCAATTTATTTTAAGTCTTTGCAACAAATCTGTTCTTACGATCTCTTTAGTATTGGGTTAAATTCCTCAGTGTAAAATGAATTGCTTATCAGATTTTGCACATTGTGAAAGCTGTACCCACAGTGTTTCCAGGCTTGGGTCTATTAATTGGTGGAATTTAAAGATGAATACAGATGGTAAGCCTATTAATAAATAATGGGTTGGGAAGTACACACCGATTCTTGGAAAAATATTATATGTGGAGTGCACTGTGTAGTTTAAGATAAGACTGATTTTCATCCCCAAGGAATTTTTATATATGCTTGCAAATTAGACTTAATATATGTATGTAAAAGAAAAGGACAACTCTGCAGCAGGATGAAATTGCTCACTTTTAATGAAAAATAGAAATAGTCTCATTAAGACTGAATATTAAACAAAAGAGAGAGTGAGCATCTCTTGGCTGAGGATAAGGAAAAAAAAAACATATAAATCAAACACAGCATGTCTATGGAGTGAAACACACTGTGAAGAGGCAGTCCTGTAACATCCAAACATGTATTTTCGGTGTGGTCCAGTGCACATGCACTTTGTAGGGGTTTGTAAGGGCTGTGACAGATAGTGCCAGGACCACTGACTGACCTTGTCCTACTTGCTGCAGTCCTACCTGATTGTGACTTTGGCCCCAGCTGGCGGGCATGTTGGTGATCAGGGCTGTCAGAACCTGATAGCAAAATGGCACCTTAAAGAAGCCTGTTCTGAAGTAGGATAGGTACATGTAGCCCGAAGAAAGTAAAGAGCTGCTGTGTTACGGATGTGGTACACAGATGATGTCACACACTGACTTCGAACTGTTTTTGAAGTTTGTGTTACAAAGAAAGAAGGATAAGCTCAGATCAGTTCCTTTTCAGCTAATGGGGATGTAGGAGTGTGAAGGTCTTGTAAGACAGTCCTGCAAGAGTTCGAACAGAAGGCTTAATCACTCAATTCTCTCCTTATTGCAGCAAACTTGCTTCCAGTATGTGCAGGGCCTCCTGGCTTCTATATCACAGCCTCAAGGGAAGAGTACCTTGAGAATGATAACCTGGCATAGGATCCAACCCCTGTGCAGTACTGGGGAATCTAAGAGATAGATAAACAGTAACTTTTACTTCTGTGATGCAGGCAACAAGGACTTGAGTTTAGCTTCTTAAACAGAAGCCTTTCTGTAAAGATGTCCTGCAGAAATTAATTTGCGAGGTTAAATGAATAAATTCAGACTGGTCAAACAGAAGTTTTAGAAAAGTGGTTGCTAAACCCACAAAATGTAACAGGCAGTAATATTGCCAGTGAAAAATTCTGCAGGTTTGGCTGAACCGTGTATAGACCATGCTCTATGTAACTGCACCACTGTTACTCTAGTAGGTAAAAACTGCAGATGAAAATAAATACTAATCTGTTATAAATAATAAGTTTATGTATCCTAGCCTGTCCCAATATCTTTCTAGTATTTCATTTAGCCTGGGAAATTATATCTGCTCCTTTATTTGCAGTCCCTCTTCTAGAACTGCTGTTGTCTGAACTAACTTAAACTGACTTTGTCTCAGCCTGATAGTCAAAGATGTTTTCAGTTGAGCATAGAATGAAATTGCAGCTTTGTAAACAGCTTAACTAATGACTGTACTTAAGCTGGCCGACAGGCAGTGTTATGTTGTGTGCCAGTCAAATTGATTTCTGAGAAGCTAATCAAAATTGCTATTTTAATTCTGAATCCTTTTACTCATTAAGCTCCCTGCTAACTTCACTGTGGACCACAGGTGATAAGGGTTTAAGATAAGGTGGCCAGGTACGGCTGTACAATATGATAATTCATATTTTTATGAGCATTTAGAATATAGTAGGCACTTTACAAAACAAGAATGTGTACTTGTCCTAAAAGCTGCATTCATGGTGGCACAGATGTCCACCATATGCTAGGAAGCTGAATAACAGGGACTGCATGAGAAGAAAGAGGATGATAGCATGGCAATATGTCTATGCCCTGAAGTACAAAAAGCAGTATAGCTTCTTTTCATTATCTCTTTTTCCCTAAACTTCTCAAATGAAAAAAAAAATGGAATTTTATGTTTGGTGCTGACTTGAGCAGGAGGGTACTGATGGATTGAGGGAAGGTTGGGGGAAGATCACCCTACGTGCTCTGTTACTACAGAAAAATAGTTAAGGTTGAATATGTGCTGCTTTCATTCTGAATGTCAATGTGCAAGTTTTACTGTATATTATAAATGTAGAACAAAGTTCTTACAACACTTCAGTTACTGAGCTCCCATTGGCATAACCGCAGCTTAATTTTTACTCATTTTCTTCCCTGGTTTAAAATCTCTTGATCAAATCCAAATCACCTTTTTAAGACTCTGGGATAATCCTTCAGGAATACCTTCAGTAGTTGAGGGTTTTACTTTGTGCTGCTTTATGATCAGTCTTTTGTATTTCCTGTGCCTAATTATGCATTTTAATGAAGCTTGCCTCTATAACTTTCATCTCCCAAAGAGATGATAATTTTCACTTAGAATAATTTTAGAATTCTTTTAGATGATTAGTATTCTTTAGAATATATAATTTTTCTACTCTGGCAGTTGGAAAGATCATACTAGCAATTTATGCCTGTTCTAACCTCAAAACCTATGTGAGTTTAACCAAGCCAATTTTAAGTAACATGATTAGATAATCTGTGTAAATCTACCTGTGAATATACATTTTACTGACTAAATTTTGGTTTGGATTGATATTGGCACAAAAAAAGAAGATGCAAGTTGGGGTTAAGTGGATCTGTCAATGTTCACAATACATATTTGCAGTGATTCCCCAGTATCAGTTGTTACATCAGTTTTAGTGCTACTGATGAAACGTGCTTCAAGACCTTAATCTTTTTTCATTTTGCATATAGAGGTTAACCTTTCAGAACTGTGCCAGCAGTCGATCTGTTTCATATGAATGTCACTACCCATGACCTCCATCGACTGAGGTGGATGGGCCCACGGTACCAGCAGGAAAAACGTTAGGAGAGTGAGCAGGTGGTGGGGAGATGTGGTGGTGGCTGGTTGTGATGGTCTCCTTATTTGCACAGGCACATAAAAGGCTGGAAATTGCTGAGTGAAAACACAGCCGAGCAAGCCTAAAGAACCTCCCATGAATTTTTGACTTGGAGCTGTCAGTGTTGCCAACTATTTTTAATGCTTGCCTTGCTGGCACAGCTAGAAGTATGAGTTTGATAGTGGGCACAGGTGATGCCTTAGCCTATCCCAGAGTGTCCTAGGTCATAGAGGCAGAGGAAGCTATTACTGCCTGAAGTCCTCTCCAGCTAGGTGGGGAGCTGGAAGTGGGAGTGATTGCAGTGAGCATTGAGTAACTGAGAGCAGAAGCTGAGTGTTTGTAGGGGAAGGCTGGAGCAGCTGGAAGTCCTGATGCAGACCCTTTGTAATCCTGCTGGGTTCATCATCCCTTAAATGGATTTTCATAATTGGAAGAGTACAAATAACATAAATAAAAGGTGTTGATTTGCCTTGCTTTTCTCCTTTTTGTTTCCTGGAGTTTTCTAGCATAGGTGTGTGCTGCCTCTGTTAGAGGGCAGTCTGCTCATATGAAATGTTAATAATTGATCCTAAATTACTGTTTTATTGAAAATAACCTTTTTTTTAATGAAAGCATTGTGGATGAGTGTCATTCATTGGACTTTTTTGTTTGTGTTTCTGTGAAGGTATTTTTATTTTGCTTGCTTAAGGAAATGAATCTTATGTAACTGACATATGCATGTGCGTGCATTCCATTTGCGAACACGTATGAATACATGTTCCTTAGTGCCTTAATACTTGTCTTCCAAATTATTTTTTCAATCTAGTGACCAATTTCTACCAAATTTAATAAAGAGATAGAAGGCTTACAGTCACTGGGTTCTTACAGCTTCAGTAAATAAAACACAAAATCTTATGGAGCAAAGAAGCCCTTTTATGGGCCTCACAAAGGCAAGGATACTGTCCTTGATATCAAAGAATCATAGAATGATTTGGGTTGTAAGGGACCTTAAAGATCATCTGGTTCCAACCCCCCTGCCATGGACAGGGACACCTTCTACTAGACCAGGTTGCTCAAAGCCCTGTCCAACTTGGCCTTGGACAGTGTGGGAGATGGGGTAGCCACAGATTCTTTGGTCAACCTGTGCCAGTGCCTTACTGCCCTCACAGTAAAGACCTTTTTCCTAATATCTGATCTAATATACCCTGTCAGCTTAAAGCCATTCCCCCTTGTCCTGCCACTACATGCCCTTGTAAAAAGTCCCTCTCCAGACATTTTGTAGGCCCCATTTAGGTATTGTGAGGTTTCCCACCTGTAAATTAGTAGGGGATCATTAGCTTCACTGCAGAGAAACTACTTGTTTACTCTACTTGGATAACTGATCGCAACCCTTTAAGCCTCGCAGTCCAAACAATTTTCTGTCCATCATTCACTTATCCAGCCAATATCTCACCAACTTGACTATAGAAGATCATTACAAAGGTCTTGCTAAAGTCAGCATATCCTACTGTATTCTCCTTGCCCACAGTGCCAGTCATTTCAGCATACAAAGCTATCTCATTGCTTAGGCAGAATTTGCCTGTGGTAAATCCATGCTAGCTGTTCCTAGTCATGTCCTTGTTCTCCATGTTTTTGAACGTGTTTCTGTATGTGAATTTTTCCCTTGTTTTGTCTGGACTATATGCTAATTAAAGACTCAAGTTTTGCCATAATTAAATGGGATGTGGTGAACAACTTTACAAAGGCATTAATGCAAACATCAAGAATCATAGAATCATAGAATAGTTAGGGTTAGAAAGCACCTTAATATCATCTAGTTCCAAACCCCCCCATCATGGACAGGGACACCTCACACTAAACCATGCCACCCAAGGCTATGTCCAACCTGGCCTTGAACATTGTCAGTGATGGAGCATTCACAATTTCCCTAGACAACCCATTCCAGTGCCTCACCACTCTTGCAGTAAAGAATTTCTTCCTCACATCCAGTCTAAACTTCCCCTGTTTAAGTTTGAACCCATTACCCCTTGTCCTCTCACTACAGTCCCT
>JASSUY010032954.1:0-38348 GCA_032466535.1 Forpus xanthops
CCGCCGCTGCTCCCCCCACACCTCAACAGGAGCGTTTGGCACCGCCCCCTGGAGACCGACGTGCGTTCTCATTGGCGGCGGCGTCGGCACCGCCCCCGCGCGCACGCCCGCTGGTTGGTTGGGGCCGGAGTTACGGCTTGTCGCTTCCGGTTGGTCCCGAGCCGCCCGCCCACCCCGGGGGGCTGTGATTGGCTGAAGGAGCTGCCCGTCATCGGGGGCGGGGTGAAGGCACAGCCGTTGCCATGGAGACGGGCTGGGGCCTGTCCGGCCGGCCCGGGCCGAGGAGCGGGCCCCGCGCTGCCCCGGGCCCTCTGTGCCGCTCTTACCGAGTGCTCCGGGGCAATAACACACAATGGGGCACGGGGATCCGGGACCTGCCCCTCCGCAGGGCGACCAGAGCGTCCGCGCCAGCCCCGGCAGCGAGGGAGCGAGCGCGCGCCTGCCCCGGCTCGCCGGTGTGTGAAGGGCTCCGGTGCGCGTTTAACACCGTTTCCATCTGCTGCCGTTTGCTTTCGCTTGCTGCGTGCGCAGGGAGAAGAGAACAGCCCCCCCACCGCTGCTATGGTTTGCTTCATTCTGCGTTTGGCGCCGATTTCAGCCCTTGTCTTGGGGGGGAGTTTTACACGCGGGCAAATCCAGGAGTTGTGCGTGATCAGGAGAGCTGCGGGCGCTGACGGGATCGCAAAGCAGAGGCAGGAGAGTCCTGAGCCCGTGTCCAGGGCCTGAGCAGTGTCACAGCTTCCTCCATGTCCCCGAGACCCCCAGGGAGCAGGGACAGGGCTGGGACGAGGCCCGGAGTAGCAGGAGAATGCAAAGGATCCCACAGGGGGGTGCACAGGAGCAGAGCCCCCGGCTCTTGCCAGCCCTGCTTTCCCCTCCCGCTCCCTCGCAGGCTTCTGTCATGATAGCGCCCGGCCACGTGTGATTTCCCTCAGTCTTGGCACCGAGCACAGAGTGCTGGAAAGCCAGCACCCAAATTCTGGTAAGTGCCGTGCTTCCCCGTCCCGACGGGGATGGGTTCCCAGCAGCGGGAGGGCAGGATCGATTGGAAACCATCCACAGTGGAGAACAGCGCAGCTCCCTTTGCTGCTGCTCCATGTCTGCACTGCATCGGCTGCTCTCTGCACCCCCCAGCACACATTAGGTGCCCCCAGAACCTCTTTTCTTCTCCAACATGGAGCTTGTGGCTACAGCAGCAGCTTCACCTCCAGCAGTGGGGGTCAAGCTGCTCATGAGCCAAGGAAATCAGGCTAAGACCCACAGAGCTCACTGCACAGCACAGGGCCAGGCTCCAGCAGGCAGAGCAGGTCCCAGCGCCCTTGGCCACAGTGGCCAAGGAAGGGACTTCCCTACCCCAGGGTGCTTCCAGCACTGTCACCAGCTCTGGGGGCTGCTCCTGTCTCTGATCTGCCTCTCGCCGGGGTTGGCCGGGTGCAGGAAGGGCTTCCCGGACCCGTGGGAAGTCAGGGGATTTCCAGGCTGTGGGAATAAACAGGAACCAATGGCATGCAATAGCAGCCAGGTCACCCCAATGCGGGCAGAGCAGCTTCACAGCATGCATGAGGGCAAAGCCAGCAGCATCAGGGCTGTGAATCCCCCATCTCTGACCCCATTTCCCTGGGGTTAAGTGTCTTTGCAAGACTGCAGCATCAGGGCTGTGAGCACCTGGGAAATGCCTGTCTCCTGTTGCACAACAGGAAGAATTGCCCTGGCATTCCCTCCCAGATGCTGCCTTCTCCTTGTGCTCTCTCCCTATCAGGACCCACCTGACTGCCTGCTGTACCCTGAGCCTCCCTTCTGCACTCACCCACTACTTACACAGCCTATGGGTGCTCCTGAGGAAGCCCCTGTAGCACCTCCCCTCCCTTATTAAGAGGTGCCAATTAGAGCAGAGGCTTTATCTGCACCCCTGCCCTGGGGTGGAAGCAGACCTGTAGGGTGGTCTGGGGTATGTTGGGTGTTGGTATTCCTTCTCTGTTATGTGGTGTAGCAATGTCTAGTATAGCTGGAGCATAGGGCCCATACAGGTCAGGATTCTTGAGTATCTAAAGTGTATCTCGCAGGCTGTGCCCCCCATGGTGAGGGTGTACTGTGGGGGCTGCTTGGTGGTGGCCTCCAGGGACTGTAGGTTGGGGCAGTGGCTTAATCTCTAAACCAGGAATTGGGCTGGGCCAGAGGGAGGAAATAAGTGAAATAAGTGGTTGTGGGGCCTGCTGCAGAGGCGGTGGTGGTTACAGGAGGAGGTGGCTCGTTGCAGGGTGGGTCAGTGTGTGTCTGTTCTGTGCATCTGCTTGTTCATATCTGAGCTGTACTAAATAGCTCCAGGGGATTTCAGACACTTAAAAGTATGCAGCTTGGTTCCAGCAATTGCTCTCAGATACAGGGGCCTGGAGGGGACAGGGACAATCCTGCCTGGTCCCCAGGGATGCTGCTCACCCCACAGTGTGCCCGTGGCTATGTGTGGGGCAGGAGTTGAAGCAGGGTGACTTATTATAGGGATGCGATTTAGCAGAGCCAGAGCCTTTGGTGTTAAGCTCTGGAGAAGGGAGATTTCAGCAAGTCTGACACAACTGCTGTGGTTAATTAATGCCTGCAGATGAATGAAGTCTTCTGAGAGCAGCTCTTGTTGATGGGATTAAAAGCCCAAATAATAAATGCTGTGCTGGGGTCTGAGTGGAGAAAAGGGAACCTTCCCCGGGGGTGGGGATGTGGTTTAAACCCTCCTTCCTTCCCCCAGCTTCCTAAGCACGACATCCTATAGTCTGGAGTATCCTAAGGGATCCCTTTGCGTCTCCTCCCCCGACTTGACGCTGCACTGCGGGACACCAGCACTGCTCCCATCACATCCAAGCACAATCACTGGGAAGAAAATGAACTATCCCAATGGGAACCGGCGGGTGAAGGCCCCGCACGGCCCAGCCCCGCGCACCGCTGCTCGGTGACCCGGAGCAGGAGTTTGTCCCGCTCTGGCCGCAGTGTCACGGACCTCCCCGGTCAAGGTCCCTCCGCACTGCCTCCGGCAAGAGCCCCGTTTCGAAAGGCCGAGCAGATAAAGGCGGCTCCGTCTGCCTGGGGCTCGATCCCACCCCGGGAATGCTCCTGCCGCCGCGGTAGGAATGCCGAGGTAAAACCAGACCGTCCGGTGCTTTATGTCCTTATCCCGGACCTCACAGGGAGCAAGGGCTCCATACGAGGAATGACGATGCCAGCGCCGTGATTCCCTCTCCCCGAGCTTCCCGCGGGGACCACGCAGGTCCCGCGCGCCCCTTCCCGGCTCCCGGGGAGGAGCTGCCCTTGGCCCGGCCCCGGGTCTCCCCCGGTTCCCCCCTCACTTCCGTCCGTGTCCCCCAAGATGGCCGCGCGGAACGCGGAAGAGGTGCGGAGAGGAGGCGGCCGCCGGGCAGGAGCCTGAGCCCGAGCCCCCCGGACACAGGTAAGGACCGGGCCGCGGGGCTGCGCCGGGCGGAGGTCTCGGTCCCCCCGCTCCGCTCCCCTCAGCGGGCAGAGAGCGCCGAGCCCCGCGGCCGAGCCGGGGCTTGAGGGGTCCTGAGGCGGACGGAGCGCTTCTCCCGGTCCGCTGCCGTCGAGGAGAGGCCGCTGTGTGGGCAGCGAGCGCTGAGTCCCTCACGGTGCCTCCCGCGTGGCACTGGCGGAGGCCTCCGGGGCAGCGGGGGATCGCCGGATGCGGCCTCGGGAGAGGGTTTGTGTCGGCAGCGGTGGGGGAGAGCGCCGGTTCCTCTGCTCCGCATCGCTGCTTGGTCGGACCCTGCCCGGCCACCACGGTCCTGGTTCAGCCGCTTCTAAACGGGAGCGGAGAAGCCGCCCGCAGAAATGCATCGCGGGTCAGCACCTCGCTGCCAAGTTCTGCCTGTTGTGGTGGAGCTCTAATGGCTCAATTAAGAGCCTCCGAAACCCAGAGCTTACTCTGACTGCCGTTTGGCTCCGGCGCCTTTAGCGGTCACCGGTTCTTAATGTAATTAAACACTAACACAAGATTTAGGAGAAGTAACCGTAAATGCCGGCAGGAGAACGGTGACTACGTGAGATGGGCTTTGGAAGGGCGAGTTCTGCAGGTTCCGTGCTGGGATCCAGAAGCCTGGAAGGGCTCCTGTTGGTGTGTTATTACTGCTGTAGATTCGGGTGCCTGAAGGATGCTGGCAGTTGTCTCCCACAGATCACCTCCGTGTCACCTGAAGCACCCAGTGCTCCCTCCCTGATGTGGGCACTGCTTCCTCCCAGGTTTTACCTTTCCCAGAGTCTTCCATCCCCATCCTTGACCACACTTCTGCTGAAGCAGCGCTCCTCCCTTTGGAACCAACCCAGTGGGGCCAAGCACTGTTTTGTCACATGCCAGCCATGGGACAGGCTGCATCTGCTCACTGAGGAGCTTCGAGTGCCTCCACCACGGGTTTTATTCACGCTGGGGACAGGAATTTGTTGTTATTTTGGTTTCAAGCAGGGAGCACATGGTGTGGTTGAGGGCGTTTCCTGCCTGAATAGGGCCTTTTCAATGGGTAAGTTATGGAACCCTGAAACAGGGGGTCTGTGACAGGAATGCTGACACAGGTTTAAATCGTTCTGACTAGTGGCACTAATAAAGAGCTGACTGTATAGTCGCTGAATGTTGCGCTGTGACGTTCAGTCCAGAGGCTGGATCTCTCAGGAAAGCCCTTTAGGCTTAATTAGAAGGTTTATATTCACTGAAAATGTTGGTTTTAAGCTTAAAACTTAAAACTTTTCCATGGTTTTTGGTTGCACAATCAAGGTCTGTAGCCGTGTAGCTATGAAAGAGGTGAATACTTTCTTCTCTTGTGGAGAAAACATGCCTGAAGGCTGGCCAGTGTGTTTGTGTGCTCATGATCACAGGGAAGCAGATGTTGGGTGAAGGAGGGACCTGACATCTCTGCCCAGGGAAGCAGGAGAGATCATGAACACTCATGAGCTCAGTGCTGCAGGTAGCATCAGCAATTGGCTTTAATTATGCAGCCCTGAAAGAGAAGTATCTGTAGAGGATTTTAGCCAGTTTATACGAGTGGACAGATTAAGGAACCTTTCTGGTGTTGCTGAAGCTGCTGGGCCACTTAATCGCCTCAGGTTAATCCCTGGAAATGTAGGGAATGGCACACTGGGGCGGATGCCAGCAGCAAGACTCCAGATTAAGCTTGTTCCCTCTGTGGGCCAGTCAATATTTCTTGTCAAGAGGACTTTGTCATCGCTAAAGTTGTCTTTGACTGTGATTTATTCTCCCCTGTGTGGTATGAGCTGCACATGAGGAGGAGCAAGTGCTGCTTGCAGGGTAAAGCTCTTCCCTCTCTAGAAACACCACTGTCTTCAGAGGGTTCTCCAAAGTTCGCTCTTTTGCCTACACCATAGATCTGGCAAGAAGCTTTGGGATGCTCTCCGTTCTTCCCTTTGCTTACAGACTGACCGATCCCAGCGGCTGATCTGTCCCTTGCTCACTGATCCTGTACTATGACTTGTGTAGCCCAGGTGAGCAGCAGGGGTTGTCCCAGTTCTGTCTCTGTTACTCTCAAGCCAGAGCCATGCCTTTGCACTCACCATTCGCTCAGTGCCATGGTGCGCTCCCAGTGTTCATCCTTCCTTGCCAGAAGCATCCAGGAGATCAGGATTTCTTAAAGGGCTCAGGTTAGGATGCCCCGGAGTGATTCTATTGCCATCACAGATAATAAGTAGCTTTTAGATTGCTGTTATCCTTTGTGTTTGTAACTGGGCTGAGCTGTGTTCCTCATGTGCCAAAGGTTCGGGTTTTTCCCTCCCCTCTTCTCTGTAACTCCTTCTAACGTTACTTGGAAGTTGCCTACATCAGGCCCACTTTTTGCCATGTTTTCTAATATGCAGGGTTGGAGTCTTCTTCCTTTCTGCATTTCAGCTGAGGTAAAAGCATGCAGTCAGTGTGAGTGTCTTCTAAGCCAGTGTCTTACAAGGAACGAGCTTTGGATTCTTTGCTTTCAAATAGAAATGCACTAGCCTCTTGCTTAAGAATACCAGCGAGGGAGTCACCCACAGGGTGTTCTGTTTCTGCCCTAACTTCTGCCTTTGTAAATGAAATTCCTTTTCCAGTGGTGTTTCAGGTCCACAAACAAGCAGAGCTGTACCTGCGTTTGCTCTGCAAAGAACTGGTGTTGCCTGATGAAAAAGAGCTCAGCTGCAAACAGTGGAGAGAACAAAACCCAAGGTATTTCCATTCCTGTTCTGAGTTCTGTGCAGGCAGATCTGACACTTCTGGTCCTGTTGGACTTCTGCACTCAGATACTGGCCTCTATCCCTGTTCTGAGGATGATGGAGCCTTGTGGTAGCTCTGCAGGAGGCTGTGATTGCAGCAGGAGGGTAGATCTCAGCTTCTTGCCCTTGGTTTTCCTGTTTCTTGGAGTGAGTCACTGCCAGGTTTGGCTTTGAAGCCTTCCCTTCTCATTCCTCAAGGCAAAACATGTTGTTTGGTCTAAACTGTCCGAAAATATGGCAAGGAGAAACATGAAAGAGGAACTTGGTGCTGGAGACATAAAATGGCTTTTGAGAGCTCCGTAGGAGGAGGTTCCCGTTTCTTCGAGCAGTTACATATTGACTGTGCTGTAAAGAATTCCTCCCAGGAGCAGCTCCTTTGAGTCACAGCTCACCCATGGCAGTGCCTGAATGGATGGATGGATAGAACCAGGTCTATGGGGCTCCCATTCTGATCTATGCGTGTGTGCGTGTGGGGGAATTAATCTGCAGCAGGAGAAGGAACTAGACCGGATTTCTGAGGTCTTCTTGTCATTATGGAGCACGTGGTAGTTCCCGATGAGCAGGTTTAGCTCCTGCTCTGTGCATACCTGTGGTTTCCTGCCTGTCTCCCTTTAACAAAGGCTGACCCGCAGCAGGAGGAAATGCTTGCTCTGTGCCATGGGCTGGTTTCACCTCTCTTCACTTGCAGGTACCCATGAACTTCCAGCTCTGGCATCTCACTTATTGCAGAGCAGTTTGCTGTCTTTCCCACTGAACCTGGCTGCTGCAGTGCTGCTCTGAAGAACTCAAAAGCTCAAGCTGTTTGAAGTTAAAGAGGCTGTGAGCTCCATAACCTCTGGGCATGGTGAATTCCAGAGGAATTACAAACTGAGGCTGCCCTTACTGCCATAGCAAACCTTGGAGCAAACCTGCTAATATTGAAACTACTCCTATAGCTTAATCAGAACAATTCAATGTTCAGACTGCTCAGGGGGCTTTATCAGGCTGTGCAGGGAGCCAGCTTCAATGTTAAACGTGGGTTGCTAAGGGAAAGGAGCGATTCCAGTGGCTTTGTCAGGCTCCTGCAATCATTCCTTGATCCGGAGATCACTTTGCCGGTCCTTAGGGATGCCTCATTACTTGGCAGGTCTATTTTAAAGCTTAATCCACTCAGGAAGCTTTGGACATTCCTTGTCAGTGTTTGGTACCTCCCAGCACTCCAACTGTTTCCTGTGCTCTCGGGATGTGACGTGAGCCGGGGCTCATGTTGATGTCATGTCCTGGTTTGCTGTCAGTGATTACAGTGTTCTTCACGGCTGCCCTTGGAGTTTCCAATATTCCCAAGTCACATTCCTTGCTGGTAGCACCTTAATACACTAAAAAAACATTAAAAACTCCTGGTGGGCCCCTTGCATTCTCCTACAGCAGTGATTATCTCCAGCTGGAGAGCTCTGCTATGACAGTGGGACCTGTTGTTTTGTTGGGGTGTATTTGGTGGAAGAGGTGAAATGCTTCAGAGGAGTTTGCTGTGAGGGTGCTCTTTCAAAACCTGGGCCTTCGTGTTATCTGGTTTTATTGTTCCAGCAACAGGATGGGATGTGGAAATGGGATTTTCATGGTTTTCCATGATGTGGAGGATGGGAGGATGAGTGTGTTCCCCTGTCCTTGTACTGGGTATTGTCCTGTGCTTGGGGTCAGGTTGATCTGGAGCAAGCCAGACAGCAAGCCCCTCTTATCAAAGTGTGAGCCTACAGCAAGAGCTGCTCCACACTCCGTCATCCCAGAGCCTGATGTACCCGCTGGCTTCCTGTATGCTGAATCAAAGATGATTTTAGAGAACTGAAGCCTTTTTTGGGGTGGAGCAGGTTGGGTTTGATGACATCCACTGCGTGCTCTGCTGCTGCATCCCTGGTGCTGCTCTTGGGTCAGAAGATGCGCCTTCAGCATCCTCGGCATCGGGGCAGCAGATGGAAAGGAAAAGGATGGAGAGTGAAGTCTTGATGCCTCTTGTTCTTGATGCTCAATGTAATTTGGACCCCCCCCAGTTAGATCCCCCCATGATGCTGTATTCCAGCCTCTCATTTCCTGTTTGTACTCGGGTTGTTGTGGTTCCTTGTGAACAAGTAGATGCTGGTGGGGCACGACTGCGGGTGTTGGAACTCACAAGGACCTTGTATGGGCAGCCAGTTCCTGGCAGCTCATGGTGGTGATCCGCTGTGCTGTGGTGCTTGTGCATTAAGGGGTCTGTGCGTCAGAGAACCTGAAGGAGAAAGCCACAAAGCCTGGAGGGGAGAGCAGAGCATCCCCAGGATGCTGGGTGGGCATCATGCTGATGCACAGCTTGTTTCACTTCTCTCTGATGAAGCTTTTTACTGCATCTCTTCACAAGGGGCTTGAGGTCAAGGTCTGCATCTCTGCATCCCTCTTTGTGAGTTCTGGTGCAATAAATCGTGTGGCTTGGGAGGAAGAAGTCCTCAGACATTTTAGTATCTTCATGTACTATCTTGAGAGCATGGAGCCGCTTGCTAGGTGGGATGAGAACTCTGGGCTGAATTCATCCTAGCCCTTTATCTTCAGGAGGTGGGATACAGAGCAGGTTTTGCTTAGACAACAGGACCTGAGCATCAATGCTTCATTCGTGTGTGAGTGGGGCCAGAGTCGTGCTGTGAGCTGACTGCAGCCAAGGAAGGCTGTGATGAAGCAGCTTCTAATGAGGCTTTAAGTCTCCAAGTGGTTGACAGGCTGCGTTTGGGAACCCTGGTGCTAACACTTGGCCAATAAATCGGGAGGCCTGAGGCCAGCATGACAGTCTTAGCTGGGATGCTGGGGTGCTGGCTAAGTGGTTTAAGCTATTTTTTGCTCCTGGGCTTATGGACTATAAAGGCTGAGTGTGGATTTTATGGGGTAGTAAAAAGAAACACTTCTGCTTGTAAAGAGTGAGACTGCAGTAAAGGTCTGGTGAACTGAAGCCAATGGAAAGGGTCTAGGTGGTCCCAGGCCTTTGTGAAGGTTGTTTATTCTGTTAGGAATTCAAATGGTCTCGGGTTTTTGTGGTGTAGTGATCTATTCAGTGTTCCTTCTGCTGGCGCATAGGCCTTGTTCTCTGCAGGTGATGTTTCATTGTGCTTTCCTAGGAGAGAAGCTGGCACATGAAGGTACCTCGGTCGCTTGGTCTGTGAGCCCTGCTGCTGGCCTCTGCTCCTGGGGTAGCTCTAACCCAGCGTGGGCTGGGGAGTCACATAAGGGAGCACATCCCAGTGTGACCCCCGGGGAATGCTGCTTCAGCCCACAGGGGATGTGCTCAGTGTGGATGTGGCTTCTGAAGGCAGCTGTGCACCCACTGGGCAAGAGGAGCAGGGGCAGCTCTTCCACCAGGATCTCCCTGGAGCATGAGGGATTTGCCTGGTAATTCCTCACCATGGGATCGGGAGCAGTGTCAGCCTCTCACCCAGGGCTGTTGTTGCTCCCCTGTGGCTCGGAGTGCAGCCCTGGCCTCTGCCACCAGAGAAAGAACGAAAGAAAGAGTCACTTGAATTTTGCTTTCCATTACCAATGCAGAAATCATTTCATCCACGGAAAGGTCACTTCTTTTTAAAGGGGCTCTGACTCAGAAATGGCTTTTCAGAAACACTGCTTGCAGCAAATAGCAGCATTGAAATGATCAAAGCTGCTGTGGTTCAGAGCTCAGCTTCAGTTTGCCGGTTCGGTGAGGATGGACATTTCATGTGCTCTGAGCTGCAGATGGGGCCATGAGAAGCAGAGGAGGGGCAAAGAAAGGTCCAAGGGAAGTAAAACGGTCCCGGATGCTTTTCTCTTGCCACTCTGGTTGTGTAGGTTGCTTTTAGCATCTCTCTTTCTAATTCATTAAATCCAATTGGAAATCTGTGTCCATTTGAGTTATGGCAATGTAGTGAAAATAAATGGTTAAAGAGCTAGAACTTAGGTTGGAGGCTTTGGCTGCACTGAGGCAGCGTCTTCACGTGAGGTTAATCCCTGCCAGGACAATGCTCTTGCTTCAGCAAATGGTTCTGGGGGACACCAAAGTGCAGTGGGATGGGAGCCTGGAGCACACCTGACCCAGAGGAGGTTCCCTCATGGCCATGGGGGTCCTTGGAATGCTGTTTCCTGAGACCCAGGAATGTGGGAGAGGTGCTGGCCGTGAGTTTGCCCACAAGTGTTGAGACCAGACCATTGCTCACGATGCTGGTGGTGCCCTGCCAGCCTGCTGCTGTGTCCCAGCAAGGGGAGAGGTGTGTTCGAGTTCAGGTTTGGCTTAATCTCAGGTGTGGTGATATTTGAGCACTCCCTTTCCCAGTCAGACCCCCTCTTTTATAAAGGAGCAGCAGCATTTCACAGGCTGGTGCATGTTTACTGATCTCTTGGCTGTGTTTGCTCTTAGAACTGTTGTTTTTTTCCCCCTTCCCCTTTCATAGCACTTAAACATGCATTTCTTTTTCACCCTAGGACATGGTGCAGGGTGAAGAGCACAGATAAAGAACCTCCCACCATTCCACAGCCTGTTCCACCTGCCCGGAGGACTTCATGCAGCAGGACGCAGGCTGATGCCCTCAGCACCCCCTGCCATGGATGGGGGGAAGAACTACCCACTGCATGAGCACCAGCAGCCGGGGCACAGGCTCCTCAGCACCCCCGGCCTCCCCCCACAGCTCCCCATGGAGGTGAGGCCCCACGTGGGGGGGAAACAGGCAGTTTTGGGGTGTCAGCAGCAGGGGCATGTCAGGGGGGGTCCTGCCCCTCTACTCTGCTCTCGTGAGACCCCACTTGCAGCACTGCATGTGGTTCTGGTGTCCTCAACATGAGAAGGACATGGAGCTGTTGGAGCAAGTCTAGAGGATGCTCAGGGGCTGGAGCAGCTCATGTATGGAGCCAAGCTGAGAACATTGGGGCTGTTCAGCCTGGAGAAGAGAAGCTGCGTGGAACCCTCAGAACAGCTTCCAGTGTCTGAAGGGGGCTGCAAGGATGCTGGGGAGGGACTCTTCATCAGGGACTGTAGGGACAGGACAAGGGGTGATGGGTTCACACTGAAGCAAGGCAAGTTCAGGTTAGATCTTAGGCAGAAATTCTTTCCTGTGAGTGTGCTAAGGTGCTGGCACAGGGTGCCCAGAGAAGCTGTGGCTGCCCTATCCCTGGCAATATTCAAGGCCAGGTTGAACGAAGCCTTGAGTGACGTTGTCTGGTGTGAGGTGTCCCTGCCCATGGCAGGGGTTGGGCCTCAGTGATCTTGAGGTCCTTTCCAACTCAAACCATTCTGTGATTCTGTGATCCTGGGAGCTGTTTACCAGCCTGTCTGGGCAGCTCTCCGGAGCCATGGGGTATCAGTCAGGCCTGCTGGAGGACTGAGGTGATGGCTATCTGCTGCCTTCCAAGTGGTAGGAGAAGGATGAGGCTGTGATTAAAACAGTGCCTCTCTAAGTGCTGGTAGGTGCCAGGCTCCTTGCAAAGGGACTGAAGAGTTAGGCAGAATTACAAACTTTGTTTCTACCCCAGCTCATCTTTACGGCTCGCTGAATCTATTGCTGGGTCCAGCCGTGCCTCTCTGGGGGTGGCAGAGATGATAGGGCTGTATTAGTCCTCATCCAGCTGCTAAAACAAGATTTATCCCTGATGCTTTTGTTCTCAGCAGGGCAAGAAGCAAACCTCTGTCCCAAAATAGCTTACACGTTTATAACTCTTGAGTTTGTCCTATAGGAATGGAGAGGTTAAAACAAGAGGCCTGTTTCATGTTGCTTCAAGCATGAGCTATCACATAGCTATCTTGTGTCTTTGGACACAAGAAAGGACAGATAAAAGCTGATCAGTAGCTGAGTAATAAGATACTGTGTTCATTCCGTGGTTGTATTGGTGTGTGCAGAGCTAAAAGCTTCCCGGTAACGCTGGAGGCTGCTTAGGGAGGTGGGAAGACACAAAGAGGATGTTTGGGTGTTTCTGTGCCAATTTCCAGTTAATGGGTTGGTCTCATTGTGCACAGACTGAGGTGGAGGGGCTGGGGAGGGCACTGACCCTGCTGCCCTTCTGGGGCTGGCAGTAGAAAGGGGGTTCAGAAGCTGAAAGCTTGGGGTGTAGCACTTGGTTTGTGTACTGGGAGAGATGAAGAGCCCCCAGTGCTTCTGGAAGGCACCAAGGGAGGGAAATGAGCCTGGCCCCACATCTGGACACAGGTATCGTGCCACAGCTCAGCTGCTCTGACTGTTGTGGTTTCTCCTTTCAGACCTCCATGCTGGCCACTGAGTCGTTGAGTAGCTGCTACCCTACTGCTTTCCCAGCCTCATCCTTCTCCAGTGAAAACCAGTGAGTGCTGCTCTTTGTATCATTCTGCTCTTGCACACGCCGTGATTCAACTGTTTCTTTGCTGCTTTCCTTGTTTACTCTATTTCACTAACTGATGGGGAAATAATTGCATCACTCACTGATCTTGTGGCATTTCTTAAAGTGCTACATCTTGGAAAAGAGCAGCAAACAGCCTTGTTTTAACAACAAAAGATAAACCCTTTGTTTTCTGGGAAACTTGGAGGCTCTCTAAGGGATGAACAGCCTTTTGGCTTAGCCTGAGTTTGTGATGCTGATGGAGGTCTTAAAAACACCCTGTTAGCTCCGTCCAGCTGAACAGATCCATCTCGAGCTGTACAGAGATGGTGCAGGGAGGAAGAAGATGTTACTGGTACCAGGGGACAGGCTCAGGGCTGAAGTGAAGCTGAGATCTTTTGCTGTATAGGTGAGTGGAAGCTGACCAAATACTACATCAAATACACACACACACACAACCCCAACCACACAGTGCAGTGGTCATGAGAGCTGTGACTTCTTCCTCTGGTTGTAACTGATGTTCTTCACCGATAACCTCATCCCACAAGGTGTGAGGTGATGACTATAGGCTATGTGAGAAGTTGGGCTTGACTTCTGCCTAGTGTACAGTGCAGTGCTGCAAAGTGCAGTTGTGATGGGTTTCATAACCTCTGCCTTGTCACAGTGGCCCTATCCGATGGGAGGGACAACAGCCAAGTGTGTTCTAGATGCAGTGCAAAAGCTTGTCTACATTCTGTGCCTAAAATAGCATTTCTGAGAGGTCTTTTGGTAACAATAAACATTGTTCTTTCTCTCCCCCTTTATCATGAGCCTCCATCCTGGCTCAGAAGGTGGGATGTCACAGGAGACGTTTGGGACAGCATGAAGCATCCTTGTGCCACCATTGAGTGACAAGGGTTGGAACTCTCTTGGGACTAGGAAGTGTTGGTTGGTGGGAAGGTTTGAAGGCCGATCCGTGGCTGCTTTGCTCTCCCTGTGAATACAGAGAGTGGCACAGATGTACAGGATGTGTTTTTATTTAGGTCAGAGGTGGGAGGGAGGAGAAATGAAAGAAACAGAACTTGATATCCTGAGCTAATCACTGGCTTCCAGGTGCTTGAGGATTGAATTTACCTTCCTTCCTAAGGGGATTTTAGCGTCTCTGTGGAAAAGCAGAGACCCGTCCTCGTGTGTGTCCATGTTTCTGCTGGTTTCTCCATTCAGAGGCATGGGATGTGGTTTGTCTCTGTTAGTTCTACTTGTGCCTGCTCCTCTGCAGCGCAAGCTGGTGAGGATGGGGCAGATGGAACAGGGCCGTTCCTGACATGAGGTAGCCCAGAAGCTGTCCCATAGGTGCTGAGCGCAGCTCTGCCTCGCCAGTTACTCCCCAGAGTGAGAACTGAAGAGGAGTTCTCAGCTATGTTGAGCATCTCCGCTCTGAGCTGCCCCTGATTGGAAGCGGTTGTACTTTTTGAGCGTGATTCCTGTAAATTACACTTGGTGAATCCTCGGGAGAGCTCTAACACGATTTCTGGTTCGCTGTATTGAACCACACGATTGGATTTTGTTTGTCTATTGTGTTGGGTTTTTGCTTTGACCGTTTGTTCTGGTTTTACCCCTCACTTTCCTCCTCCTTAGCGCTGCTGGAAACACGATAACCTTGGTCCTGCAATGACATGCCTATGCTCCACACACACGTCAGCTTGTTGACTTTGCTATAGTTACATTTGGAAATGAGGCTTATTGTAGTAATTGTTTGCTAGAGAATGATTTAGGCAGGGCTGCACCTCTGGCTTCCTGCTTTTCATATCCTGGTAATGGTAAAAACCACCTTTCAGGTGAAATTTTCCATCTCTTTCACAGAACAAAAGAGGTCTGTCCTGTTGTGCTTGAAAATTGCAGCTGAATCTTCTTTAGGAGGATTTAGGGTTAGGGCAGGAGTCCTGAAAGCGATTGAAACAGTGAAAATGGGATTGGAAAGGGAGCCGTCATTACAGTGCAATGTGTAAAGCAGGAAAACGCAGATGGCATTGGGAGCAAGTTTCTCTTCAGTCCTTGCAAGGGAGTCTCATTTGTAAGTGGTTGTGTTTGGACATGGCTTATTCTCATAGCAACAGCTTTGTCCTGAAGCAGGTTTTTCCTGTTTCTATCCAGCAGTTAATTTCCATGCTAGTGAATTTCTTTAAAAGATCCCAAAGCTCACCTCTGCAACACATTTAACCTGGAAAATGGCAAGTGTATGAGCCCTTGCTGCGGGAGCAGATGAGGTCTGGGTCTCTGCAGGGAAGGCAGTTGGGCCTGAAGAGCTGGGCTTCCTCATGGTGTTCCTTGCTTAAGGCTCACTCCAGTTATGCTGGTGGAGCTGGTGTCATGCATCCTCCAAAAGGTGGTTCTGCAAACCTTTGTTTCTAAACCACACATCCCTTTTCTTGCTCTTTTTGTGCCTTTTTCCACTTCTCTGCATAGGTATGGAGTGTTGCTTGCTACAGTAGGAAAGCAGGCTTCGAGAACTTTGTCTATTGGTGGGGTGCTGAGACAGCCTGTGAGCTGCCCGGCTCATCTCTGGTCTTCTGCTGGCCTGAGATGTGGTGTTTGTGGCTCTGAAGGGAGACAATCAGAGCTACAACAGAGCATAAGGCCTGGCCAGAATGCCCACAGGAGGTCCCCTCGAACATCAAGTGTGGGGATGCGCAGCACATGGGGCAGCACCCTACCGCAGGATGGAGACCCAGCTCCTGGAGGGGTGAGTGTTGCATTGCTCACCTCCAAGATGTGGATCCCTGTAGGAGCCTGTCCACAGTGTGTTCCTTCAGGTCCTGCTTTTGGAAGTCTTGAGGTTCAGGAAAACTGAAGGGAATGACCAATTTCTATACAAAGTAAAGCCTCTCCAGTGCGAGCTTTGCAGTTTAATTCGATATCTTTAGTTCTTACTCAAAGAGAGGTAAAACACAGCACCAATGGCACTAAAAGGACTTTAGCAAACATGCCCTTTCCTAGCATTGCACTGAGTTGTTATTGCCTCTTTCTTTAGGCTGTAAGGAGAAAACACATCCCACCTCCACGGGGTCCAAACCCGAGACGAAGGGAAGCGACATAACGCAGCAGAGCTGGTCATTCCGCAGGCAGGGAGGCTGGGGCTGGCTTGATCTCCTTCCCGTTACCTCAACTGGCTCTTGGCCAGACCACGAGGTGCTGCTGAAATCAGAGGCAGCATTTGGTCTTCCGGTAAAAATAGTTATCCCTTTCCCTGGTTAGTTCATCAGCGCTGGGTGAGCTCCATCCTCCTGCAGGAGCCATGGGGAGACTGCAGCAAACCTTCCCCCAGCTGTGAATACGTTGATGTCAGCATGGGTTTCCATTTGGTTGAATAGATGAGGAGCCGTGGGTCAGTGCTGGGCTGTTGGGGCTGTTCGGTCCAGCCCTGCCTGTGCCAGATTGCAGCAGGTGAAAAGGAAAAGGAGGAGGGAGAAAGGCAAAGGGAAGAAGGGGCTGCTCTGTGTTGAGGACATTATCTGTAACAGTGAAAAAAGCAGAGAGAGCAGTGTTTGCACATAAACCCGTGCTAACCGTGGTGTGTCCATGAGCTGCCGGCCGCACACAGCACTTTACCTGCTCCATGGCACCACATCCATCCCCAGCTCTGCTCCAGGGACTGTTTCCTCTTAAACCTTGGCTCTTGCTTCCCTTGGTGCCGAGGAAGCTCTGTTCTGTGGGGTCTGTGCTTTGGCATTCCCGAGTGGGAAGCGTGTCAGCAGCTCCAGCCTGCAGACGTGTTGGGTGGCGATTGCCCAAGCGCCGCGAGGGCACAGCCCTGACGGGAAAGATTACAAAGCACATTCCATGCTCCTGCAGAAGGGAAAGAGCTGGTGGCTGTGAGAGCAAAACCAGACAGCGGCCCACAGGCCTGAGGCTGCTGCTGGGACCAGGAAGGGAATCCTCTGCTCTTCTGAAGTGCTGCCCCTCTCTGCTGGGAAGCAGCTGGTGCTGGGGCATGTGCCCAGCCCATTGGGGAGCACTGGGAAGACCTTTGCTGTACTCACTCCTCAGCTCGCAGGGGTCTGGCTTTGTACAGGGGTGCAGTCACTTCTGTGGTGCTGTCTGGGGCTGTGTGTCCATAACCCTTCCACTTCTGTCTCTGAGAGTGGCAAACCTCCATTGGAGTGTGTGTGTGTGTGTGTGTGAGGGGAGGTTCCTCTCCACAGCTCTTTAGCTTTTATGGCCCAAACTGGTGTTGGGGTGGGATGTTTCTGTGGCACTTCATGCTTCTTCTCATGTAGTGGGATTATTGATGCTGGGACAACTCAGAGGCTTCAATTCTGCTTTGCTGTCAAGATGTTATTTAGTCCTGCAGACCATTCTTATCTGTTCGGTTACTGTGGGTCATCCCATAGCTGCAGCTTCTCCAGCGACGATGGAGTCTGAAGCAACCGGAGAGATACTCAGGACTGCCAGGAAATAACTGCTTTTCCCATTTCCTTCCAGGCAATATTTTAATTCCCATCACGATTTTTATATGAATTCCATCAGCAGACCCCAATTCTTGGATACAAACTATGCATCTGTGGACCCTACGGACTTCCTACCAAAAAATGGTGACTTTCCTCAGGTAAGGGCAGAGCTGATGGCTCTGGGGGAGGACAGTGCTTTGTGGTGATGGGTTTGGGTTTCAGTATTGCCACACTGAGGGGAAAGGGTAGGATAAAGGGTGATGGTTTTAAACAGGAACAAGCAAAGATCAGGTTGGATATAAGGAAGAAGTTCTTCACTGTGAGGGTGGTGAGGCTCTGGAACAGGGTGCCCAAGGAAGTGATCAATGCTCCATCCCTGGCAGTGTTCAAGGCCAGGCTGGACTGAGTCTTTGGGGACATGGTCTAGTGTGTAGTGTCCCTGCCCATGGCAGGGGTTGGAACTGGATGATCCTAAGGTCCTTTCCAACCCAAACCAGTCTGGGATTCTATTATCTTAAATCCAGCACCTGATAGGAGTTGTGTGCAGCTGGGACGGATGCTCTGACAACAGCAGTTCAGAAGCTGTCTGTTGGCACACTTAGTCCCACTGTCTATGTCTCTGACAAAGCTGTTGAACAGGATTGGTCCCAACACCGATCCCTGAGGAGCACCATTCATTACTGGTTTCCAACTGGGCATTGAGCCACTGACCACAACTCTTTGCATGCAGCCATCCAGACAGTTCTTTATCCACCGAGTGGTCCATCCATCAAACTGATGCCTCTCCAGTTTTAGAGTAGCCAAGTGGCCCATCAGCTCCCTTTCCGTGCTGCATCACGAGACTTGATCTCAGCCAGCTTAGAAGAGCAGATTTTGGGAGATCCTTTGTGGAAAGGAGACTCTTGGTGTGAGCTGGGTGAGAAAAGAGCAGGAGGGCTCCAAGGGAAACCAGGCATAACTGACCTGAAGTAGTTTCCAGAAGACATCATTCCTGTGCCACACTGCTGGGGCTCTTCCATCCCTTGCTTCAGCATTGTTTTCCCCTTCACTGATTTCTTGCTGTCCCAGTTGCCAGAGTGTTAAATATTAACAGTCTGCCTGGAAAGCTGAAACGTGCCACTTGGAAGCTGCGGGCACACTTGATTTGTGACATCTTTCCAGGTGACAGTGTAGGAAAGTACCTGACTTTTTACCCTTACCTAGCAGGGTGGGAGGAGTGGCAGGGCCTGTCAGACTTTGTGCTGTTATGACCATACAAAACAGAGGGATGACACCAAAGAGAGAACATGAGGTATTTGCTGCATGGTTTAGGAAGAGATTCCTGAATAAACCTGTGGTCACTGGGCAGGCCTTGTGCTGCCTTTGTACACCAGCACGGACTGTTCCCTTTGCTCAGATCCCAAAATCCCATCTGGGATAGTTGGCCAATGCAGGGATCTTGCAGCCCAGTGTGGCTTAGTATGTGCTGGGTTCTGCCTGCTGTCTATGGGGATTCAGAGGAAGGTGCTGGAGGTGTCACTGAGCTAGAGCGATGCTTCGTGATCCTGTGAGTGATCTGAGAGCTCCGCATCCACAGAGCCTCCCTGCAGCAGGGCTCCAGCCTGGCCTCCAGGCAGTGTGTGTCCTTCAAGAGCTTCTTAAGGACTACTGAAGAAGGATTTTAAAGGTCTGAAGAGCACATGGCTGATGCTTCTGAGCTATTTGTGTAGTGAACACTTTGCCACTGATGGTCTGGGGATTGTTGGTGCATGCTGGGGCTTGGAGTGGGAAAGGTGCTGTGTTTCCTCCAGCATGGGCATTGCTCCCCCATCTTCTCTCTGGTTCATCTCCGAGGTTCCCAGCTGAATCTTGAGCTCAGTGTAAAGCCTTTGCTCGCCTGAGGATGCCATGAGTGGAAATTACTTTCCTGTTGAATCATTCCCTGCGGCCACTCAGATCTGGTGAAGGGTGACTGTATCACAGCAGCATTGCTGCATGTTGGACAAGGTGCTTTGTTTGCGTGCTTAGAGCAGCCTGATGTGAACTTAAGAACTTGTTTCTTCCACAGTACTTTTGGCTCTGGATTGCTCTGGGGTGATTCAGCCTTGCTGGGCTATTGGAATTCTTTATATAAACAAGTGGCTTAAACTGAGGTTAGGAAACAGCGACATGAGGCTGCATTGGGGTCTGAGAGTGTTTCTTGGGAGCTGTTGTCTTTGGGCGAAGTCTCACCCCCATCTGTTGCCATCTCCTTATGGCTGAAGTCTCCTGACTGCACACGTGTCCATAGCAATCAGCCCTGAGGAGAGGTACATTCAGGTTTCCATTGCCTTCTGCTGCTCATTCCTCCAGTCTCAGTGCTGGTAAGCTGGAACCAGTGCAGCGAACCTGCTGCAAAGGGCTTTTGTCCTATCAGCATTGGTGCTGTCCTGTGTCACTGATGGTAAGAGCTGTTTGTTGCCACAGCCAGACACTGCACACCTTGGCCCCCGTTGTGTGCCTGTCCCCAGGACCTTATTGTGGCAGCAAAGCAGCCTGTTCTGGAAAAGCATCCCTGTCACTTCAGTGCTTGCTGCTCTTGGCCACCATGGCTTTTTCTTTCAACTTCACTGCTCTGCCCTGTTTATAATCACTTAAAGTACAGGACTGCCTGTTTCCTTTGAGCCTAAACCCAGCCTGCCTGCTTCTGATCATCTCTGTTTGCTTTTGCCTAACTTACCTTGCTCTCTGTGCCCCAGAGCTGGGCTTTTCTGGATGCCCGAAGCCTCCTCGGCTGACTCCATTTGCCCAAGTCACACTGGAGCATAAACCTGACCTTTCAGAGGTGGGCTCCTGCTGAGTGCGGAAGGTGCAGACTCCTGTGAGGGCTTGGCACAAACTCCCCCCTTTGCTGCCCAGGGAGGCAGCTCAATGTATGAACACTTGGGCCGGAAATTGGGGTACCCTTCTTCAAACCCTGTGGTGCTTCAGCTGCAGGAAGGTCAATCCCCACTGATTTTGCTTGTGGGAGAGGGAGGAATTGGCTGCTTGTGGGTAAAGTCATTTGCAGTAATGCTATAAAGATACAATTACAGCCTTGTTTGATCTGCTTGTGGGGGGCTCCTGACCACTCTTGTTAATCATAAACCAGCCCTCTTGTTCCTCCCAGCCCCCTGCAGTCTCCTGCTCATGTTTCTTATTAAAAGCGGGGGGGGGTGGTGGGGAGGAAATTAATCTACTCTTTAAAAAAGGATTAATTTCTCAGAGTGCTGCAGTGCACAGAGCTGAGGTGATTTAAGACAAATGCAATCAATGCAACAGGTTTCATATTCTATGAAAGACTTGGTTCTGTCCGAAATGGAGAGTTTCCTGGAATAAGAAATGTCCTGGAACTTCCTATTGCTGTCCTGGAGTTATGTCCACAGGGAAGAGAGGAATGAAAATGAGTTTGGAGGCAGTTAACTGGCTCTGGTGCCTTTGAAGCAAGTTGCTTTATGTGCTCTTTGGTTTTGCACTCCAGGGCTGGGATTTGGGCTGATTTAATTACACTTGACTTGGGTGAGATGTCCAATGCTCACCTGAGGCCTTGGATTGTTAAAAGGAAGCGCTGGCTGCAGCCACTGTGCTCACATTGTGTTGGTGTTGACATCCATGGGCTTGTGTGTGCCCCTGGGGTGCCCATGGCCCCAGGGATGGGGTACAAGGGCCTGGAGGGCTCCAGTCTCTCCCCGGTCCAGACTTCAAACAGTGATGCCCACCTCCAGGCAGGAGGGAAGGGATGGGCAGTGATGGGGAATGGCTTCTGGAGCTCTCAGCAAGAATCATTCATTCCCTGCCTCCTCCCTTTATCAAGCTGACAAAAGCAGGAAAAGTGCTGCTCTGAAATCCAGAGTGCTCTGAAAACTGCTGCTAATAGGATTTAAGAGCAGGCCACTGGGAGATGCTTTAAAATAGCTGCTTTAATTCAAAGCAGAATCCGCCTGAGTCAGTCTGGTTGGGTGAGTTTCCCCATCACCAGTTCTGCTGGTGGTCACTGTGTATCCATAATGTGCCTAAACCACCGGCGGTCCTCCCACAGCAGCTCCAAGGGGAACTGCTGCATCCCATGGGAATGCTGCCTCCAGGCATACTTCTTTCCCTGCCTCCTGGATTTGTTACTCCAAGAGCTGCAGCAGCTCCCTGCCACATGCTGCATTCAGAGTCACTGCAAGGCTTAACCTCGGCTTGTGAGAGCCCCTTGGTGAGCAGAGCCAAGCCTTCCACCCCGCTGGGTGTCATGGAGCAGGAGGAGGAGGGCACAGCATCATTCATCCCTGTGGGAAAAGCCAGCCCTGTCAGGACAAGCTGCAGTGTTCAGATAGTCAGTGCTTGTCCACCCTTCAGCTGCTTTACAAGTGACTTTTCCAAGACACACCATTGGGATCTGGTTCTGCCTGGAAGCCCAACACATGCCATCAGTGTGGTCGGGAAGCGTCCTGGAAGGAGGTGGCAGAGGATGCTGTGGAGCTTCCCCAACAGTTAACTAACTCGTACCTCCCTGGGTTCGGCAGTAAGTCAGATTAATGCTGGAATAACTGTGCATCCCTGTCTATCAGCACGTATGTTCATGGAGTGATTGTGGGGAGCAGGAATGCTGGGACAGGGTGTTAAAATTCCAGGTTCCTCAGTGGGTTTTATTCTGTGGTCTTGCAAAATCAGTGTAGCAGCCCCAGTTATCTGTAAGGACATCATACGTCTTGCTTCCTCTTGGCAGTCCTGTCCTGCTGCCTGCTTTTTGCCCCCTTTGTGCACTAGCAGAAGAGGGAATAACCCACCTGCTTCTTTAAGGGCTGCATAAATAGCCCTTGGTTAGTCTCAGGGAAGAGCTGGTGGTTTGATCCAGAGCACATAGCAAAGCCAGCAAGTCACTAACCAAGATGTTTCAGGAATGTATTTGGTCTCTGAGGTTCACGTGTATCATTAAAGCACCGATCCCAAGCTCCAGGGCACTACCAGCTAATGTGGTGCAATCAAATTCAGATCAAGGCAGCACTAAAACTCCAGTCAGTGCCTTTCCTCACCCCAACCCAGCTGCCCACAGGCATCAAGGGCTTCGTTTCCACTGTGCTTTCTGCTTGCAGCATTCCCAGGAGGAAGCATCTCTCTCCTGCAGGCCTGGTAGGGGCTCTGCCATCGCTCCAATGCTTTGCTTTATGAGAAGTGCCTTGGAACGTGGGATTTCCCAGCACCTCTCGGCACAAGGCCCCAGGAGCACTTGCATCAGCAATGGCAGCTCAGCACCGAGCTGCCTTTCCCTTGAAGCTGGGCCATGGTTGTGTGGAAGGACTCGGAGCAGATTGATCCACAGCCAGAGCTCCTCTCCGTGTCCCCCAGCATCTGCTGGGCTGAGGCTGTGCTGGTTTCCTGGCCAGGCTCCCTGCCCTGCTCTGGTAGCACAGGGAGCATTAGCAAAGCTGTGCTTCCAGACATGGAGCAGTGCAGGGTCCAGCTCTGATCCCATCTAGGGCAGCTGAGCCCCTGGGAGCTGGTGGGGATGGAACCCAATCCAGAGTCCAGCAGTGATGCTGGAGAGACACAAACAGGAGCCTCATGCTCCCAAAGCAAGCAGGAGCTCTCGTGTGGCTCTGCAGCACAGTGGGTGCTCTGGCAAAGTCACCTCTCCATCAGCCCAGGCTGTGGTGGAGCAGATTTTCCTGAAGCTTATGATTACCAGATCCCTCTCAGAGATCCCTTTTTTGTGCCTTTTTCCTCTCCCCAAGCAGAAATGTTGCCTCTTTCTGTTCCCAAACCCGTTAAAAGGGAAAGCCTTGGGAAAAAGAGATTCCTGGATACTGAGGGATAACAATGGTCTAGAAAAGAGGGAAGAAAATAGCTACACCTTTTCCTAATTACAGTATTTGGTGTGGAGCAGATGCTGGAGACAAAAACAGCGCATGGGGGGTGTGGGGGGGGGAAGGACCCACCTTGTGAGCACTCTTCATGCTCTTGATTCCTTACCCCATGCTCAGGGGCAGGACCTGGCTGGGCCAGGGCACGGGCAGGGGTTCAGGGTGTATCCATGGGGAGCTGCATTCCTGCCTGGATCGCGCCGCTGCCGAGCTGAGCTTTGTTTACAGTGTCTCTGTGGTTGCATTACACCACATACAGTAATTCTCCTCGCATTGCCAGTAATTTCCCTGACTTACCAAGCAGGCATCATTTCCTGAAAGTCAGCCCTGTGCTTAGAGGAAGTACGAGCACTCTCCTTCGTGACTAACCACTGCATGCAAATCTCCCGGGCGCAGGGGCTGCTCCATAGCTCTCCTCTTCTCCTCCATTTGCACTCCTTGCTTCTGCATGGGAACTCTTACAGACCCTTGAGGAGCTCCTTTCCTGGCTGCTGCCGCGGTCATGAGTGAGGACCTTGCTCCATTCTCTACTGCAAAGTCTCACCTTGCTGCTCCCTCCGTGTCCTGCTCTGCTGCCAGCGCACTGAATGCTGCTTTAAAATGTCCCAGATGCAGTTCTGGCTGAAGTTCCCATCTCTCTATAAGGTAACATCTCATTTTTCTCTTCATTCTCCTCCTTGGCACTCCCTGTGGGATTTGTTCCTGAGGGAAGTGGCTCCGGCTGCTGCCCCGGGATGCTCATGGTGGCAGCAGAGGTTTGGGGTGCCAAAGCAGCAGATCAGATGTGTGCTTTGCTGAAAGGTGCCTTCCTCAGAGCCTGCTCCTGTCGGGTGGAACTTGGTGGGACTGAGAGGACAAGGAGATGTGGGGGGAGAGGTGACCACTGCGTTTATGGAGCAGTAACTGCTTTAGGGAGTTTCAGACCAGGTGCTGGGCTCAGGGCAGTGATGGAGCATTTGCCAGGCTGAGCACGGAGCCTGTGTTTAGAAAGACTTTGGGGTTTGGCACCTAAAAGGTTTTCTTTAGGGATCAGCTGCTCCCAGCTGGAAATCCTTGATCCGTCTTACCTCAAACGTCATTTGTTGAAGCTGGGATTGTTGAGACATCAAACCTCTCTTCTCTGGCAATGCACTTTGTTCATGGATACATCAGTGCAGTTTGTTCATGGATGTACATGTGTGTATATAGTTTTATATACATGTATATATGTAAAACTATCTATACACACACACACATATATATAAAATACATATGCATTTTATATAGTTTGCATATATAGGTTTATATATATGTATGTGTATATATACAGTTTTAAGCCCCTATCAACTCTGTGCTGGGTAGTGGAGCAGTCAGTAGCTGCCGTGCAGGAGGAGTTGGTTCCTCCATGTCTGAATTGTGAGCAGATAAACCATTTGGATTGGTGGCTCCATGGCCAAAAACACTTCAGGGCACACACCCCTTCTGTATTGAGACCTCACCTGTTCTTCCATTATGTTTAACAAAGGCTTTGTTTTGACTGAAGGCTCTGAGCCATTGGCAGTGCCTGTGAGCACCATAGGAACTCTTTGCCTTGGTCTACACTTAGAGAGTTAACTCTTGGGTTTGAAAACTTTTCTAGCTTGGAATAGTGATAGAAATCCTGCATGCTGTGGTGGCACTGACTGGTGATGAACTCTGCTCTGATGGGACTCCTCTGGAGCACCATGTCCAGCTCCAGAGCCCACAGCACAGACATGGAGCAGGTACAGAGATGCTGCGAGGGCTGGAGCAGCTCTGCTCTGGAGCCAGGCTGAGGGAGCTGGGCTGGGGCAGCATGGGGAAGAGAAGGCTCCTGAAGGGGAGACCTTAGAGCAGCTCCCAGGAAAAGAAACCCAACCAAAATCTGACACCCCCCCCCCCCAGATCAATCAGCCTCATTCCAGAAGAGAGTTGTGTCAAGCAGATGCAGGGCGGTGTTTGAAATAAAGATCCTGCCCTGTGGGATAACTTCCATCTGCTGCAGAAATCCAGCATCCGCTGAAACATAAAATCAGTGCCGTTGCTGTGAACCCCTCCTACTCCCAGTGAGAAACTTCAGGAGTTCTTCAGCCTTAACCAGGAGCAGAGTAATCAGCTTCAGCTCCTGCACTGGGACTGGTGGTCACATTGCTGCTTCTCCAGGTCTGGCTCTGCAGCATCTCTGCTCAGCTCATTGCCCCTTCCTGCGCCTGCTGCACCTCCAGCCTCTTCACTCCTCGTGGTTTCTGGGACCATCTCTCCTATCCTTAATGCTGCCATCTTCTTTTTCTGCTCCTTCTGTGTTGGGCTCAGCACCTTTTGGCTGGGGTCAGCAGTAACCAAAGTGTCAGTGGGTCTGGCAGAGCCTTTATCCTGCTGAGAAGAGGCATCCTCTTGCTCATTGTTCTGTGATGGTTTAGGGAATGATCCTTTCCCTTGAGGAGACAGGGAGCTGCTCTTGTTTGCTCCCTATAAAACAGGGGAGTAATTAGTGAAGGTGTGGTTTATGGCACAGGTTGTAGTTATCAGCATTAAACAATTACACCGTGTTCTGTGGACAGGCTGGGCTGACCCGTTGGGGTTGTGCCCTCAGCTTTCAGGGGTGGATCTAACACCTTAGTGGTTTGAGTGCTCCTGAAGTAATGTAATTACATACAAAAGAATGGGACATGGAAAGTTTGTGTCTTGGGGGCTCATTTCCTCTTCCCTTTGCAGGCTGGTGCCCCAAGCAGGGGGAGCGGTGGTGGGGCTGAAGGCTGGGTGCTTGCTGGGTGTCTCGGGCTGTGTTTCAGTGCTCTCATGGCTATTCCAGCTATACCCTTTCCTGTCTTTGGGACCCTAACATGCAGTGTATGCAGATGAATTAACCTAGTGCAGCGGGCTGTGGTACAGTGATGAGGCCGAGTGGGATCTGAGACCTCAAGATGCTGCTGCCGTGTCCCTGAGGATGAAGCCCTCGAGTCAAATGCCCTCAGTTAAATGCTGGAATGGAAGCGTGTAACAAAGCTTTTCATCATTAAAGGACCAGCAAAATCCCTGCCTGAGCCCTGCTGGGTTTGCCTTGCAGCTCCAGCCTTTGCTTCAGCTCTTTCCTGTCTGTAGTGTGCTACCTCCCAGGCCTGCCTGTCCTTGAGAGAGGAAGAAAACGCTTCTCCTCAGCATGCAGATTATCACAAGTGCCTTTCATCTCCTAGATTGAAAGTCAAGGATGATGATGTCTCCTCTCACTTGTTATGAATAGAAACTAGTTCCTGCAGCTCCTTGTGTGAGCTGAGCTCTGAGCGCTTGTTGGGAGCAGAGCTCTGCTCTCCCTCCTGCACTGTGTGACTTGGTGACAGTCCAGAGGCTGCTGAGCTCCTGCAGTGCTTGTTCTTGGCATCATGAGCCCAGAGGAGGAAACAGAGGGCTTGGGGGGGTGTGGGGGGGTGGGCAGCAAGGGTGAGCTCAGGGCTGTGGGAGGCAGCCAGGCAGGTTGCTGCAGGGTGCCCAAGGCACTTGCTTTGGCCAGAAAGGATCATAATTCCCCACGTGTTTTCCTGCTGTGAGGAGTGTGAAGCAGAGCCCTGTTTCCAGAGCTCACTTCATTCTGAGATAAGTCTGTGTGTCTGCTACAGGCTCTGAAAAGCTTTGGTTTCTGGAAAACCCCAAAATAGCCACAGGAATACCAAGAGTGAAGCACTGCTGGGTGTCACACACCAGTGGATGCCCAGTGCTGGCAGGAGGGTGTCCCTGCAGCACAGCCACACAAGCAGCCCTTTCTCATCCCCTTTGGGCCCCCCAGGTTGGTATTAGAAGAAGCCAAATGGCCCACAGTGCCCATGCTCACCATTGCAATCATGAAACTTCTCACTCAAGATCAATCATAGAATGGTTTGGGTTGGAAAGGACCTTAAGATCATCCAGTTCCAACCCCCTGCCATGGGCAGGGATGCCTTACACTAGACCATGTCACCCAAGGCTCTGTCCAACCTGGCCTTGAGCACTGCCAGGGATGGAGCATCCACAGCTTCTTTGGGCACCCTGTGCCAGTGCTTCACCACCCTCACAATAAAGAACTTCTTCCTTATATCCAACCTGAACTTCCCCTGATTAAGTTTGAACCTATCACCTCTTGCCCTATCACTACAGTCCCTAATGAAGAGTCCCTCCCCAGCATTCTTGTAGGTCCCCTTCAGACACTGGAAGCTGCTGTAAGGTCTCCACACAGCTTCTCTTCTCCAGGCTGAACTGCCCCAACTCTTGTACCCTGCCTAACACATTTGACTATGGACTTGGATGAAGTTATAACCACAGGTTGCTGCTCACCTTCCCATCAGTGCATCGGTGCTCCTGCACTCTGCTCTGGAGCAGAGACTGTCTTGGGTGCCAAAAGAGGCTGATGTGGGAAGAAGGCAAAGGGAATGTGTCCCAATGGTTTTAATGCTGCAACCTGGGTAGCAGCTGAGGGGTCTGAGCCAGCTCTTGGCCTGAAGCCCTTAGGAACAGTAGGGGCAGGCATGAGGTGTTGCTTTTAAGGTCCTTTCCAACCCTCACTGTGCTATGATCTGGGGTCAGGCAGGGCTAAGTGACTTTTAAAGACCTTTGGCTGCCTTTCTGCCTTGCAGTCGGAAATTGGCCCTTAACTGGAAATGAGCAGATTCCTCCTGGTATCAGGCACTGTGCTATTGTCACACTCCCTTGGTCATCTGGTCCAGCTGGAGACTGAGCTGGAGCTAGCTGCTGCCAAACCTGAGCCCTGTGAAGAGCCACAGCGCTGCTGTGTGCTGGCTGTGGTCTGTCTGTCCATCTGTCCCCCTGCGCCTCAGGCTCATCTCCAGCAGGAGCTCAGGGTTTGGGAGAGCGGTGCTCTGAAGGGAACAGCCGACAAAGGTTTTGTGCTTTGGAAAAGGTTTGGAAGTGGTATTGGATGTGGAAGGAGAGCTGAGGTGGTGCGAGGGAGCCGGGGAGGGTGCAGTGACCTGTGCCAGAGCAGAAAGTGCTTTTTGGCTGTTGGTTCTTGCCACTTACAGTTGGAAAACCCAGACAAGGAGCAGATGGGAGGGAGGGGATCAAAGGCTCCTTCTGAGCCAGCGTCCGTGTGACTCAAACCAACCACTGGGTTGGCACCGCATAAAACAGTTATAAACCATCGCAGCACAGGCACCAAAGGAAGAGCCAGGGCAGAGCCTGCTCCTCCTCACTGGAGCACATTCTCTTCATGTCCAGGCTGAGAAATGTGCCCTTGGTAAAAGGACTGGAGGATGTGATTTGTGTAGATGCAAACCCAGTGACAGCAGCTCCTGCAGCCTCCTTTGTGCAGAGCCTGCCATGAGGAGATTCAGTTTGTCCAAAGGCTCTGAGTACTGCTGTGTTCCAAATTGCCATTCAAGAGCTGGGTCATTCCTAGGGGTAGCTGATGCTCTGTGGGCTTCTGGGCAGGAATGAAGTACTTGGGTCCTTTGGGTGTTAGGCTGAGGACTTTGCACTTCAATCCTGGTCGAGGTGACTGACAGTGCTCCTGCTGCTTCCACTCCTCGATGTGCAGAGCTGTGCACAGTGTGTCAGTTGTGTCTGTGCACAGGCATTCCTCTCCAGTCGGTGTTTTCCCTCCTATTCCCATAAACTGAGGTTCTAAAGCAGCAGCTGTGAGCATCTCCTCATTTACAAGTTAATTTCTAGGCTTTGTGGAGCGTGAAGGAGAGGAGCTGCTCATTTAATAGCCAGAAATTAAACCCCACCGGGTGAGTAGGTGTGAGAAAGGAGCTCTCTGTCTTATCCTGCTGCCTCTACTTGTGGCCCTGTCTCTGTTTCAGGATTCTTCATACCTCAATGAGCTCTCCAACAACAACTCCCTCTTCTCATCCCCTGCGGATTCCCTCTCTGACATTGTGGATCCGAAGGTCTTCTTGTCTGCTGATAGTCAGAGCCGTGTGCCAACACTATGGGATGTAAACACACCGCAGCAGAACCAAACAGAGGTATGGGCAGCTCCTCCTCCATCCCCATCAGACACCGTTTACCTCGGGCTTCATCCCTTGTTTGCACCAAGGAACTGAGAAACCAACCCAGTTCCCTACTCACTGTTACCAGCTTTGCTCTGGGAAGGAGGGGGTGGTTACACATAGTTTAATGTCCTGGAAGCAGGGGAGGACCCAGACATCCTCCAAGGGGTGGGTATGTGCACTTTTCTGGAGTGTGGTGCAGGTGTTGGCTCTTTGTTCTGGCAGCCATGGCAGGTAGGTGCATCACAAGGAGGATGGATCCTAAACCATTCAGCAGGTCCAAAGCATCCTGGAGCAGTGCTGAAGAGCTGGACTCCAGGAAGAGCACCATAACCCAGGTCCTTCGCCGTCCCCACCACTTGTTTATTCTTCATGGCAAATATTGCAGTAACAATGACTAAAACCCAAACTGTCTCAACCTAAGACTCCCCATTGGTGTTTCCTTTGTGAGTCCCTGTAACCTTTTCCATCTCTGAGTGTTCCTGATCTCCCTCAGCCCCACAGCAACATGTGGTTCTGTTCTGCCCTCTGGTTTCCCTCATCTGTTGGGATGGATTAGTCACCATTGCACAACCTGCTGTCAGTCACCATGGGTTGGTGGTGGGGCTGGTATCTCACGCATCTGAGGCTCTGGGTCTCACAGTGAATGCCCAGCAGTGCAGTTGCTTTCCTTTCCTAGGTTATCCTCTTTTGCAGATGGTGGTTGAAAACCATTCCACATGGATACCCCAGCAGGCAATCCGGCATAGCCTTGCTTTAGTTGCTGTTGTGCCTGGAGGTTCTGGTGTGTTTTGAGGCTGCATTTTGCAGTTAGCAGTGTGTGTGACTGGATTGCCATGAAGCAAGCTGACTGTCACAGCTGGGAAATCAGAGTCTTGGCAGCAGCTCTGCTTTGACTTGCTGCTGCCATGTGGCTCAGTGACGGGTTGGGCAATGGAGTGTGGCGTGGAGATGAGGATGCTGGACTTGGGAATGGGAGCTACTGCCTGCTTTAGACTTCCTGCAAGGCCATCCATGCAGATCCCCAAACGTGACCCCTGTGCTCGTGCTGAAACCACTGAGATTCAATCACCTTTATAGACCTTTGCAGTGTCTGTAGTTGGAGTCAGAGAATTCCACTTCCCCTCTTCCCATGGATAAATGTGCTGGAGATCAAGGGCTGTCCTGCTGTGCTGGCAGCAAGGGCTGCACAGGCAATCCACACGGTCTGGTAACCTTGGACTAGTTTGAGACAGCAGGAAGAGAGCTGAGCTGTTTGAACCAAAGCAGTGGCTGAAGACATCACAGGCTTGTAAAGTGGATTCAGAAAGCTAAAACCCAGATCATCCCCCAGAGCAGAGAGGTTTTACATGGTAGCCTGTATCACCTGGAGCTTGTAGCTTGGTATCTGCAGAGCATACAGCAAAACACCTTACAGGGAAGAGCTGTTCTAAAGCCAGCATAAAGAATGGGACTGAGGAGCAAACATATCCCCTAAGTGTGAGGCTGCTGGCTGGCGGGGGCAGCGGCTCTGCATGTTCTCCACATCCTCCCTTGTGCTGCAGAGCAGGTTCAGATAAGGCCAATTAACTCCTTGGGATTCCATTTACAAATGACTTCCTGTTGCAAAGCATCTCCAGCTGTTTTAAACGTTGTCTTCTCTGTGGTTTGTGAATGCAGAGGTGGCTGCGCCCGGGTGTTGGGTGCTCTTTTGGTGATGGTTTTTGCTCTTTTGAGTTGGAGGCGTCAGTTCAGCACATCCTAGTCAGGAGATTGCAGTTTCAGTCTGGTGAGTCCCAGGCCAGCAGGTAGTGCTGTTGTCAGGTTGGCTCATGGGGAGCAATGGGGTTAGTGCCTGAATTTCAAACACGCTTTTTCTGTTGTTGATGGAAGCCAATGAGTGATCTGTGCAAAATCTTCAGGCAGTGCCAAAGGGAAGGTTCCTTGCTGTAAAAGGATGGAGACTTTGCCAATATCCTGCCCCAATACACAAAGCATTTAGATAACCTTTCCCCACCCCTCCTCACATTGTTACACCATCACATTTCTCCATCAGATTGCAGGGATTTTTTCTTTGGAGTAGCTGGAGCAGTTACTAAGAACAGCCTTGTACCTTGTCCTCTTTAAAGCAATGCACTGTCTTCTGCCGTGTGGCAATGTGAAGATACTGTGTGCAAAGGTGCTCATCTGTAGTTGAGCTTTCCTCGCTCTTTCTCTCCGCTGTCCCTGGCACTGTAGAGGTGGCTTTGCAGGAAAGGGGAGAGCACAATGGGTGCAAAGCATCGCAGGGAGAGTGCAGTGCAGAGCATTCCCAGTGCCCTGAGAAGCCCCCATCTCCAGTGCTGAGCCTTCAGCCAGGCTATTTGTGCCAGAGGAGGAAATGGCTGAAGGCAGAGCTGCCCTCATGTGCCATGGGGAGAGCCGTTATCTGTAAAGCAAGGAGATGGATGTAGCTGTTGGATGGAGGAAGAGCTATGACACCCGTAAATGTCTGCAGGAGTAAAAGCATTGCGTAATGCTTCATTTGTAATGCAGTTGTGAAATACCTTATCACAGAGTTCATGGAATTCATTGTGCTTTTCCACTGCTGTCTCCCCACTTTACACTGGTTGTAAGGTGGGGAAGGCAAAGCCCTGGCCCTGCAGGAACTTGAGTGTTGGGAGCTGCTGAGTCTAACTCATTCCAGCACTTGGAAAACGCAAGCACCCTCTTCCTAGCTCAGCATGTAGGGAGGGAGTTTCTGCAAGGGGAGCAGGCTCCTCAGTCAGGTGAGATGGGGATCATGGCAAAAGGGGGCAAACCAGAGGATAACGCAACGAGGAAGAAAACAAAGTGAGACCAACTCTTGGGTTGTGCAACTGTCAGTGCCTTTGCTCTGTCTCCTGCTCATGTGTCCTCCCGCGTGCTGTGTGTGCCTCTTCTCATAGCGATGTCAGACGTGAGGCACAGTGGAGAAAACCAAACCGGGACGTGAGTGACAGTAGAGAAGGGAGGGAATTGTGCCACCCACTACTGCTCCAATCCCACCTGGACTCACCTCCCGGTGTGTTCTGAGCAGATCTGGGCCGAGCCTTTCTCTTGCCCAAGAAGAAACTCTTTGCCTGAGCTCCGATTTGTAGGTGGGGATGGTTCACCTGCTCTCCAGATTTGTTGGCACTGAAAATAGCTCTTCCGTCCAGCTTCCTTCTGGTAATTCTGACTCAGGCTTCCAGGAACCGAGGGTGTGTTTTTGCTTTCTGCCTTGCTTTTTTTTTTTTCCTTCTTTAAAAATAGGAAATAATCGGAGTGTTTATGCTTAAGAACTTCCCATCTTTCACTTCTGCTGCTGGAGCATGGGGCTCGAAGTCTGGCACTGCTCACAGCCTCTAAACTTGGCCTAGTGTTGCTTCTGGAGCTGCTCCTTGCTCTGGATGCTGTGAGCTGCCGGGAAATTCCAGTGTGATTTTGTCTGTGTGGGAGCAGACAAAGGATCTCCTTGGCTGTGCCTTCCCAGCTGGGAGTGTCCTGGAGCCGCTGCCTGACATTCAGGGTGACACATCTTACTGCTGTGTCCCTACAGCTCTGCAGGGGGACCTTGTGCTGCTGGTGTCCCTGCGGCTCCCATTGCACATGGCCATGCACAGAACGCTCCCACTCCTCATGCTTGCCTTGGTCACAGTGTGCACGTTGACAAAAGCATCTGCAGCGTTTCCAAGATTTATTGTTTTCCAGGATTATTGCCCTGCGCTTTTTGTTCCCAAACAGAAAGAATCAAAGTCCAGAGCGTAAGACCCGAGTCTAGAGCACGAACGCCTGCTGCTGCTGCTGTGCTTTCATAGTGGTTGGGCTGAGGGTGCATGCTGCTTTCTCACCAGCCCCTTTCTGTTCCAGCTGTTCTCACCCAGCAGATCGTTTGGTGGCTTGAACAGTTCCAATGACCCTGTTCCTGCTGGTCCCAATGGTCCCAACACCCCGCTCCTCATAAGCTACCAGGTGAGAGCGATGTTCGGCTCCAGGAGCATCCACACCAGGCACTTGGTGACATGGTAGGGGCACTTCTGTTTTCCCTTTGGAGAGAGGGAGACAGGAAAGTCAGACCCAAGTCCCTGCTCTTCCCCAGGAGTGTCTCCTGGTGGAACATCACTGATGTTAAACAGGGATTTGGGCTTCATGACTTGGTTTAATGCTGTTGAGTGCTGAGTTTAAAGCTGGTCTGGGTCCCTTGCTCAGGGCCAGGGCAGAGCTCGGGCTCCCCACAGCACATCTGCCAAGCCATGGAAACATCTTCCCCTAATTTGATGTGGAGCAGGGGCTGAAAGCAGCTGTGGAAGCTGTTTTTGCCCCGCGGGGCAGGCGCTGGCAGATGGTTTCCCTTGTGCTGCTGGAGTTTATAAATGAGATGAACTGTGTTGGAAGGGTTTGTGAATTTGCACAGGGAGGGATCCCTGGGGTTTCTGTGTAGTGCTGTGTGTGCCCACAGCCCAGTGGGAGCATCTGGTCAATGCTCTGCTTCTTTCCAGTCTCAGGCTCCTGCAGAGGAGGAGGATGAAGCTGAGGAGGAAGAAACGGAAGAGCTGGGACAAACAGAGACCTATGCAGAATATGTTCCTTCCAAGTGTGAGTGTCACCATCACGAGTGTGGGCAGTTCTGCTAACTCCATTGTGCACCAGCCTAATGAACTGCTCCCTTACTTCCCTGCAAGCAGAAAATCACAGCTCAAGCTTGTGATTTGCTGGACAAACTGGAGTGCTGCTCCCTTCTTGGTACCCTGCTAACTGAACACACCGCCTTTCTGTTGCTTGCTTTTGGGGGAGGCCTGATGTGCTTTTGGTACTTCAGCAGAACAGAAGAGTGAAGAGCCGGGGCTTGTCCCTTTGGTTCCTGAGCAGAGTGTTCACATGAGGTCTGCAGTCCTCTCTTGAGGTGCTTTCAGGAGTGAAGAACTTGAGTTCTCTGTTTTCTGTGTCATTTAGCCAAGATTGGGAAGCACCATCCTGACCTGGTGGTAGAGACGAGCACTCTGTCCAGTGTCCCCCCTCCTGACATCACCTACAGCCTCTCCCTGCCACGCTCTGTTGCTGACAAAGGGTCGCTCTCTGCACTACAGCTGGAAGCCATCATCTATGCCTGCCAGGTACGTGGTTCCACCGTGCCCAGCTTGCAGTAGAAGGAGCCTGCCTTTTGTGTGGATAGATGTTCACTGCAGGTGATGAAACTCCAGGAGCTTTGGCATATGCCATTTTAAATGCCTTTTGAAAGGGTTATTTGAAGCTGAGGGCTTCTGTGTGGGCTGTTTCCCAAAGAGAACCTTTGACTTGGCCATGATGCTTGACCATTCCTGCCATTGTTTGAACAGGAAGTGCACTTGCATCGATGGGATGTGTGAAAGGGTTAAGTGGTGCTCTTATAAACTTCGCTAGCCAAGGCAAATCTAGTCTCATTTCTGGTTCTGTTCTTGATTTTGCAGCAACATGAGGTTTTATTACCCAACGGGCAGCGAGCTGGGTTCCTCATAGGGGACGGCGCTGGAGTTGGGAAGGGCCGAACAGTTGCAGGCATCATCTTTGAGAACTATCTGAAAGGGAGGAAGAAGGCTTTGTGGTGAGTTGGTGGTGGTGGTTTGGGTTTTCTCTTTTCCCGTAAGACCTTGGAGTTACTTTGGATCTGGGAGCAAGGAATTCCTTAGTGCTGATGTTGGCTTTACAGCTGACTCACGCGGCCTTGGGTAAGTCATTTCCACCTCTTTGTGCCTGTTTGCTGTCTGCAAAGGGACTATTTCCCCTGCAGCAGCGATGGAGAGTGAGTCACTATGAAACAGCAGATTGTGGAGTGCAGTGTCAAGCCTGTCTCTTCTCTCTTTGAAGTCTATGATGGGGTATTAATGGACTTCTCTGGTGCAGACTCCAGCCCCTGGAGCTTTAACTGCAGAGTATGCAGCTTGTCGTCAGTGGCAGACTGGAGCCTGCTGGAGGCTCCTGGGCTGTGTGGGCAGTTGGAGCTGTGACGGTTTCACACACCTACTGCTGCTTTAGTCAGACTATTAATCACTGTGCGTGCCCTCCCTGTCTCCTTAGGAGATAACCAGACCCACGTCTCACTTCACAGGTTCAGCGTCTCCAATGATCTCAAGTATGATGCTGAGAGAGACCTGAAGGACATTGAAGCCTCCCACATTCCTGTGCATGCTTTGAATAAGGTAGGAAGAGAAGGTGTAATGGTATTCTGGAAAACCAGCCCCCAGCAGCAGTGAGATGGAGCCTCAGTACATGGAGCAGCAGTCACTCCTGCCTCTGCCTGGCTGGTGGCACAGGCAGCAGCAGACAAGCTGCTGCTGTTCCCTCCTCCCAATGGGCTCTTCCCACCCTGGATCCTTGCTGGTTTTACATGCTCTGTGAGCACGGAGCTCCTGCAGGGAGCGAGAAGTGGCTCCAGGCAAGCACAAAGTACAGCAGGACCTGAACCTTTCTCACCATTCCTGGTGTCCTGCAGAGGGAACAGCCCCGGTGAGCCCCAGCCATGCTCTGCATTCCCTGGGTAACAATTCCCAGTGCTGGCTTCCTGGAACAGTGTTTTGGAGCCTGGGAGTGAGGGTTCACCTATAAGCACACAGCCTGGGGCCTGCCAGGGGCTGCAGGAGCACATGGGTGTTCCCCTGAGCTGAGCACGCTTTTCCTCCATGATGAGGAAGTATTCCTAAGAGATGCTGCAGTTGTGTGATGGGTATTCACAGGGACCTTCACAGCCTGGCCTTTAATCTCTCCCCTGGTTTGTAATGGTATTGAGCAACCAGCTCTCATGAAGTCGATGGAAACCACATGTTTTCAACACCTCTGAATGCGCCCCATTTGGAGACTGAAAGGGGAGTTTGTTTTCAGACCAGAAAGGCTTTAAATGGAACTTTCTTCAGATTGGGACCATGGGGGTTTTCCTCCTCCCTTGTATTTCATTACAAGTGGAACCCCCAACAGTCAGACAGGCAACAGCCTCACCTGGCCAAAGGGAAAATGGTTTTCTACAAGTAATTAAAGCAGCTGAGGGGGGTTCAGACCCAAGAACCATTCTGAGCTGTTGCTAAAAGCAAAGCGACTTCAGTTGGCCAGGAAACAGAAGTGCAAGCGGTGTCCACATTTCACTGCGTGCATCCAGATGTGCTGACACATTGGCTGGTGGAGCTCATCCAGACATTTAAAGTCGCTGTCATCACCATATCTCAGTGCCAAAGAGAAGTGCTTCAGCTACCAATGGGCTTTGTCTGTGTGCTCTCGGATTGGGTTTTGTTCTTGAGGCAGGAGCGTGTGTCCTGCAGTCACTGCACCGTCAGTGGTGCTGGCTGTGGGCACAGAATGGGTGCAGCACACTGGGGACAAGCATCCTGAGCATGTGCTCTCGTTCTTCCTCTTCCTGCAGATTAAATACGGTGACACAGCTACCTCAGAAGGAGTCCTCTTTGCCACTTACTCCGCTCTGATTGGCGAAAGCCAGGCGGGCGGGCAGCACAGGACACGCTTAAAGCAGATCCTGGACTGGTGCAGGGAAAACTTTGATGGAGTTGTATCCTTTAAAAGAGAAACCAGGACCACGAGAAAGCCGGGCAGAGAAGAACTGCACAGTTGTGATTGCATTTCACCAGGGAACAAAGAGCTTGGGGCCACCTGAGGTCACTGGGAGCAAGTGATGGATGTGGTGGATATTTACATACTGGAAGCACATGCGTCCCCCCACGTGCGTCCCCCCTACTCCGTGTTCCTGTCTCCTCCTCCATTCCTCTCCTCTTCTGCAATTAGTTAATGGGAGGAGGGGAAGAATGCAGCTGGGATTAATGTTTTCAGCATTGCAAGGCAAGACACACCTTAGAAGTGAAGGGAGAGAAAGGGGGAAATGGCTTCAGGCTCTGAGGAGCACAGGACTAGGCAAACCCAATCCTTCCATGGAGTGAGTCAGTGCTGTTGATATTGGGTTGGTCATTTGGTTGTGAGAGTCTGGGTTGTATTTTCTGCCTGCTCCCATCCTCAGGATGAAAACAGATCCTTTCTCCTTAACTGCAGTTCCCTTCCAGATTGTGTTTGACGAATGCCACAAAGCCAAAAACGCCAGCTCGACTAAAATGGGCAAAGCCGTGCTGGACCTTCAGAACAAACTGCCTCAAGCCAGGGTTGTTTATGCCAGTGCCACAGGTAAGCTGTTCCCAGCACTGTGTGGTCCCCTCTGTGATCTGAAGGATGCCCTTGAGGTGTGCACAGAGAGAGATGGTGGTGGTGCCCCAGTGCTAGAGGGAAGCCTGGTGTGCTAAGGTCTGCCCCAAGCCCCATCACTGCCATTACTTGTGACTTCATGGCAAGTCAGAACAACTTCTCCCCTCTTTAACTTGTTTCTGGCTGGTGGTTCAGCTCTCTGGTGATGCTTGGCCACTGAGTGTGTGGCAGACAATGGCTGATAAGGTCCTTGGGTTTCCTAAGGCACAAAGGCTCTCTTAGGAGTTACTTCAGGCAAAACTCTTTACAACTAACAGGGAGTTGTGTCCAAACAGGTGCCTCTGAGCCAAAAAACATGATTTACATGAGCCGCCTGGGGATCTGGGGGAAGGGCACCCCCTTCAGAGCGTTTGATGAGTTCCTGCATGCAATTGAAAAGAGGTAAGTCATGGCCAGCACCTCTTTCCGTGTGGCTTGTGCTTACTGCACCCACCATCCTCTGGGAGATGGGTGCCATGCCTGAGGACAGTGCCTGACAGAGGGAGGTGGTGGTTCTGCAGGGGCAGCTGCCCTGTAGCAGGGGAAGGGGTTTCACCGCTTTGTTCCTCTGGCAGGGGAGTTGGTGCAATGGAGATCGTGGCCATGGATATGAAGGTCAGTGGAATGTACATTGCCAGGCAGCTCAGTTTCACGGGAGTGACCTTCAGAATCGAGGAGATCCCACTGGATCAGCAGTACAAGATTGTCTATGACAAGGCAGCAAAGTTGGTGAGCTGGTCCCGCTGCAGTGGGGACACTGATGTTTAATCATGTGGGAGGGTTTGAAGCCCCTAAACGTGGATGTGACCACAGGTTCAGCTTGTCCATATGAAACAAAAGGGCCTCCGTGCTCAGCTCACATAAAACCCCAATCTTACACTTTTTAGCTTCTATTTAAGTTTCATATTTGCAGAGCAGGGCTTGCAACAGCATGCTAATGTGCCAAGGAGAGGATGCCCACAGTGTTCATTCAGCCCAACACAAGGACCTGCTGTTCAATCAGATTACTCAGGAGAAGGACTTGGGGGTGTTGGTCAATGAGAAACTTAACATGAGCCAGCTTCAGTGTGTGCTTGCAGCCCAGAAATGAACCATATCCTGGGCTGCATCAAAAGGAGCGTGACCAGCAGGTTGAAGGAGGTGATCCTGCTTCTGTGCTCTTGTGAGACCTCACTTGGAGTATTGTGTTCAGTTCTGGTGTCCTCAGCATCAAAAGGACATGGAACTGTTGGAACAAGTCCAGAGGAGGCCACGAGGATGATCAGGGACTGGAGCAGCTCCTGGATGGAGATAGGATGAGAGAGTTGGGGCTGTTCAGCCTGGAGAAGAGAAGGCTGCGTGGAGACCTCATAGAGCCTTCC
>JASSUY010032956.1:9695-57037 GCA_032466535.1 Forpus xanthops
AGAGCACCAAGCAAGTAGTAGCTTTCTTTCCAGAGAAACCTCAAGGTATAATTATATACAGAAGGTGTAATGAGATCACCTGTCTGAAGGGCCCATTAAGGGCTTTAGAACAGGTGAAGGGAGGTTAGAACATGAGGACTGAGAGGTCAGAAAGCAATTGGGTCACCTGAAACCCAGCACCACTACAACCTGGTGTCGAAAATTGGGGAAAAAGAAAAAATGAAAAAGGGCTCCCAAGTATCGATGTTTAGTCAGTGACAGAAGAAATTAAGACTGAGGTGTATGTGTCTGGGTTTTTCTATGGGATGCTTGGGAAGAAATCTGAGAAGCCTGCATAAACCTGACAGCAATGTGTAGTGAATTAACAAGACAACAGAGAGTTTAAGAACTAGATAGGGATAGATAAAGAGATAAAAGAAAACTTTGCAAGGACCTCACAAATTCTGTATTGTGTACAGTCTTGACTATCAAATTTTAAAAGGGGAGAGAGGTATATTGATGTTACAAAGTAGAAGAGAGTCTGGTTTGCTTTGTGCAAATAAAGCTTACAAAATACTGCGTATCACTGAGGAAAACAAAGCACAAAAGATAGTTCTGGGAAAAATAAGGACTGAAATCGAGAAATAAACAGGAAATAACATTTACCCACACCTGCTGCCTTGTAGTTGCTAGAAATCGAACATCTTGGATGTATTTATTTGCACTGGGCAAATAACTGATGCTTATTGTCCTAGGGGAAAGTCTGGAAAAATCAAAATCCCTGGGCACATCCTTCTTTTTCAGCAAGTATAGTCAATGAAGCTATTATCACTTAGAACATCTGATGATATGCCTCCCCTTGTAACTGAAACTCCACTTTTCCCAGATATGGCAATTTTAGCAGCGAAAGAACAGGAAAAGGGTCCATTTCATTTAGTCCTTTATACTGAGTTAGATCAGATCTGAGTTAGAAAGGATACCTCTTATCCCCCAGGAAAATGGTTTCTGTTAATTTCTGGGTAAGGAATTCACCCTTGAGAAGTGCATGTGCGCCATAAAGCTGTTAAAGAAAAGGCAGAGGGACACACTGCCTATTCCCACCTCCCACTCTCTTCTTTCATCTCAGTGTGCATATTACGAGTAAAAGAGAAAGGCCATATTTTATTCCTGTTTCAGTTTTCCAGAAATGAGCAAATACCCAAGACTGCACACCAATCTTAGTCCAAAGCACGCTCTGGTTCCTGCAGAAAAATTACTCCCCTTCTCATTGCCTTTTATGAATGGAAGTAGATGATTGCCTTGTGTGGTTGAGTGCAAGGAAAACAGGTTGGTGAGGAGCTCTCTGCACTAGCACCTATATATCTTTTGGGTCTCCAAATTAGGATGCAAAAGAAGAATGTAGTCTCTGTCTTAGCCAAATACAAAGGGAGCATTTTTGCATATTTTTGATACGTGTTCTTATCAGCAGACAGCTTTTTCTTCTCAGTAAAATAAATCCTTGTAATCCTACAGTACAGAAATCTGACAGTACAGGAAGTAATCTTTATGGTGGCAAAAAGGTTTTGCACAGCATATATTGCACCACAGGACAATAATTTATTACTCGTGTTAGCATTACTGAGTGTTTAATGTAATTCTGGTGAGTAGGCAGAAAATAAGCAATACCTGGTGACAACAGTAAGAATGTACTTCTTCACATGGCAAACAACTTTTTAAAGTTCCTATCAGACTGTAATATTTTTCCCCTGCATGCAAGAGCATTAAAATAAAAACTTTGGATATATAAATCAGATAAGGGTGAGTTCAATCCAGTGCCAAGGAGAGGAATGAATTCTGTAGATGGTAAAGCTGAAAGGGGCCTCTTAGATCATCTTGTTCTGCCTCCCTTCACGTCGCTATTAACAACTGCTAGTGTCATAAAAGTAGAATCTTACATAGTAAAAGTATGGAAAAGAAATATTGGGCTCTCCCCTTTGGCTGCTCATCAGTGCATTAATGTTTTCTACAAAATATTTACTACAGCTTTATTTTTCTATACCTCTGTACTTTCTCACATAGAGTATCTAATACTCACACTGTCACCTCTGCAGTGATGATGAACTTTCTCTATATAAGTTATCACATTGTAGGACTGACCTTCCCTTAAGAATTCCTTTTTCTCCTAATGCATAAAATGAATTTACATTTTTTTAGTTTTAGTCCATTATATCTTTTAAGTACTTGATAATTCCTCACTATCTTTATTGTTACTATAGTTAGGTATTTATAGACACATCCTTTCCTTATTGATTCAATATGGAGGCATGGAAGTGACACCCATATGATAAACAGCAAACACACTTCACAAACTGAGGACTTACATAGGAGAAGACGTTCAAAGGCATAAAGAGGCATTAACGACCCCAAATTCAAGCATGTGTGAATACACACAGGTGTGTAAAAGGGGAAAGAAAAGGAGAAAGGACTTTCAGTATGACTAATTAATATTCCTCCTTTAGGAATGATTCTTTTCAAGTGTTTTGAGAGCAGTGAGATACATCTATCAGTATTTATTTTCACTTCATAGAAACAATCAATATGGAGATGCAATAAGGCATATGAGGTGATCCTGTCTACACTTTGCCATTAGGAATTACATAATATTGCTTCACACTTTCTGCATTTAGCTGCACAAGACTTAAGCAATAGTATTTCTTTGCCTATGTTACAGCTTGAGCCCATGGTTAAGCCCCAGGGCTCTAGAAGAGAGCAGGTCATCATAAGCTGGCAGAGTGCCCCCACTGCTGAAGCTGTGCCATGCTTCCTGACCTGAACCAGACCAGAGATGAGCAACCGTTCATTATGAGCTTTATCCCCTTTCCCTCTAAGTCTTCTTTAGCTGCAGCACTCAACTCTTTTAACACCTTTTATCCTTTATGCAGAATTTTGATCATTCCACAAGTGACTCCCTTTATGTTTTAATGTTACCTTTATTATTTTCCCTAAACTGGCCATTGGAAATGTGTCCTTGAAAGAAAACTATCATGACAATTTTATGCTCACAGCTGACCAAAGGCTACTCTTTCTTTCCCACATTTCTTATCTCACCAATATGTTTATTAAAGCTGTGAAATATCTTTAGACCATTTGACAGTATTGACTTTCTGCTTTCTGAATACCAGAGTACCATCCTAGCACTCTTGTGATATATCCTCTGAACACAGGCCATTTTTTAGCTATTACACAAACATATTTTTCTAGTGAGAGTTAGATCTGTTTTCATGTATATTAAAGGGAATAACAGCTATTACTGTTAATTAGTATCTCCAGCTTACTTATATTCTGAAACAAATAATGTTAACACTGATGCTATACGCCTAATAAAAGATACTATATGTTAAAAATGTTGGAAAACCAAACATTGTCCAGCAGGCTGGGAGGAAAGTGATAGTTGGTTCTTCAGACTGGTCAATTCAAATATTTTTGAGTGTCAAGTTTTACCCACTAGAGAACATCATCAGAGAAACTTTACAGGATGGTCTCACATTGGTTTCCAGTTTAGCTCAGGCCTGTTTTTTTCTTCAGAAAAGGCTTTTTTAGCTATGGTTCAAAGTAGATACAGAGATGGCAGCATAGCAACCACAAAATGCTAAGTTTAAACGCTGAGAAAATGAGGTTTTGTGCTTTCTAATAACAGAGCTTTAATGTTTATATCTTCTTGTTGGGTCTGAAATACTTATTTTTGTTTCAGCTGACTTTGCTTCATTCTTTCAGGGCAGCAAACTGTGTGACAGTCCTGAATTACTATTAATTAAGCCCATTTCCTGTGAGTATTCTCTGGTCATGGACAAACAGAATTTTGAATGGTGAGGAATTCATTTAGTCTTTAAATGGAATTAGCATTTCCTTGAAATGGAAAGGGTATTTGTATGAAACAGAATCGGTTCCTCCAATGGGTGCAAGAATAAGCCTATTTTTGGCTGCTGACTCGGGAAAACTTTAGCGATCACACCAAATAAATCCAAGCAATAACCACTGTGATTTTTAAATCCGTCTTAAGGCTGTGTGCCCTGTCTGCACAATAATGTAAACTCCATCTGGACAGCTGAGCAACTGAGAGTTCAGTGTTTTGGTAGGTTGTTGACTTTTCCTGCTTACCTGAACTGAATTTAAGGCCGTGACTCATCTCACATTTGCATCTTTGTTTTACAAGTTCTCTGTGTCTGAAAAAGTGGATATGAAATCCTGACGTAAATACCATCTCCTCCTAATAACATCCCATCTTCACACCTCTGTAACCACAGAACAAGAAAAGTAGTGGAGAAGAATCAATGAAGACTTTAAAACGCTTTTTTTTCCTTCAGTTAATCTTGAATCCTTCTACATTTGCTGTTATAATTTTAATTAGGGCAATTTTTCCTGATGACATATTAATGAAACAGACATGTAAGATCTCTGAATTGTAGAAAGTATACCACACCAGGTACACTTTCAAACTTTGATTTATCACAGAATAGTTAGGGTTGGAAAGGACCTTAAGATCATCTAGTTCCAACCCCTCTGCCATGGGCAGGGACATCTTGCACTAAACCCTGTCACCCAAAGGCTCTGTCCAATTTGGCCTTGAATACCACCAGGGATGGAGCATTCACAATTTCACTGGGCAACCTGTGCCAGGGCCTCACAGTAAAGAACTTCTTCCTCATATCTAACCTGGACTTTCCCTATTTCAGTTTAAACCCACTACCCCTTGTCCTATCTCTACAGTCCCTTATGAAGGCCCCCTTCAGATACTGGAAGGCTGCTTTGAGGTGTCCATGCAGCCTTCTCTTCTCCAGGTTGAACAGACCCAACTTTCTTAGCTTGTCTTCATACAAGAAGATAGAGGTGCTCACATATAGGTGCTCACTGGCTCTGGACTTGCTCCAGCAGCTCCGTGTTTCTTATGTTGAGCACACCAGAACTGTACACAATACTCCAAATGAGGTCTCACGAGAGCATAACAGAGGGGCAGCACCACCTGAAATGAAATTATTTCTACCAAACTGGAATCTCACTCTCCTCACACTGCAGTTAATAACAAGTGATCTTTTGGTTAGGTCTATCTGTGTTCTCACCCATTCTCCATTCCGAACTGTTAGTCTCCCAGACAATACATTAGAAGGCCTCTAAACCTCTACTAGAAAAAAATAGTACATATGCCATTGCAGATTTTGCAGTTGTGTTGGCTTGTTTCCAATATATTTTAAGTATTCTGATGTATCTGTGTTCAAATTATGTGATTTTCAGCCACCTCTGTATTCTTGGTTAACATGCAAATATGCCAGGCAGAAAGAACATGCTCGTGGAAGCTGGATCTCTGTCAGACATATTGCAGCGCCCATGAAAGGCAGATATTAGGATAAAAGGGCAGGAAATGACTCAATAGACCTCCTGGTTGTTAACATGATGGCTTCACTTGTCTATGACTTGGAAGGCTTCCAACCCAGCAGTGTTTCTGATGAGAGGTTGAAGAGCCGACAGCTTGCTCTACTTGACCCTGCAATTTCCTTACCACCAGCTGGGGCGAAGGGCGCTCAGGACCTGCCTGAGACAATCATATCCTGATGTCCCCTGCACCAGCAGAGCCAGAGCTGCAGGAAAAGGTTGGAGGGCAGGATTTCTTTCTTCTAGTAAGACCAGGAGGCAGGACAAAGGCCTTCTGCAGAGCTTCTGCAATGTCCCCAAATGAGTTTTCATCTCCAGACTTGTGCAGAATGAAAATAATTCTGTAGTTTTATACCATGCATAGAAGTATTAAATTTTTTTCCAATTTTTCTAGCTGTTACATTCCATGAAAAGCAAACCAAAACAACAAGTTCTTAAACAGATTTTTACCCCATCACTGCAAAGCAGAAATCTCTTATGACTTGGAGAAAAAAAAAAACCAACACAACAGCAAACTTTATAACTTTAGTGAAACTTTTGAATGACTAAGCTTTAAAGACACAATTTACTACATTAGTTTTCTATTACAAACACCATCTCTCTTTAAGTTTTCCTCTTCCAACCATAATTCAGTTGGCAGTATTTCAGTTCTTGTAGAAGTAGTGCTGTAATACTTCACACCAAGCTGTGGAAAGCCTTTAAAATTATGGACCTAAAATTCTTATGTCCATGTTGCATTAGGATTAGCCAAAATCCAGAGGTCATGCAAATTAGCTATATTTATGCAGATCAGAGTTCTGAAGAAAATCATAGAATTATGGAACAGTTAGGGTTGGAAAGGACCTTAAGATCATCTAGTTCCAACCCCTCTGCCATGGGCAGGGACATCTTGCACTAAACCATGTCACCCAAGGCTCTGTCCAACCCAGCCTTGAACACCACCAGTGATGGAGCATTCACAATTTCACTGGGCAACCTGTGCCAGGGCCTCTGCACCCTCACAGTAAAGGACTTCTTCCTCAAATCTATTCTAAACTTTCCCTGTTTAAGTTTGAATCCATTACCCCTTGTCCTACCACCACAGTCCCTAATGAAGAGTCTCTTCCCCAGCATCCTTTATAAGGCCCCAAATACTAATATCCTTAGTCCATACCTCATTCATATCTAACAGAAGATGGATCCACTGCCATAATTAGTGCTCTGATTTATGACTTACATTATTTTTCAATACATGTTACTGCCACATCTTCATTTTCCATATATATCATTACTGATGACTTAGTAACAACAAAATAAAAACAATAAAAAGAACAGTGGTGGAGAATTATTGACTATCAAATAATAGGCTATCAAAAAATGTTCATGTTTTTTTCACAAGTGTATAAGATAGAGCCAGTAGTTTTCTACAGCTACAGTGTCCCATTATAAGACTTAGTTAATTATTTCTCAAATTAAATCTATCTTGGAAAAATATATTATTTGATTAGCTGGAATTTACTAAAATCTGCATTTGAGAAAAAAAAACAACAGACAAACCAAAAAACCCCAACAATTTCATATAGTTATATAGTCTTTGGGATTTTCTCATAGATAATTGTTTTTCCAGACAGCTCTCCTAAGAGGGAGAAAGGAAAGGCAATCAGAAAGTGACTACAGCCTAAAGGAGGAAGCAGAAGGTTGACTACAGTCCATTAAGGCAGAATCTGAAACAAACAAACAAAAAAAAAAACCAGCAGACCCTTTCTTATACTTGTCCCACTTAGTAAATCAATAAATCAAAAAAAAAAAAAAGGAAGGAAAAAGGAAATTGAGATGTAGTGTACATCAGGAAGCTCTTTGTTCTTTTCCTCTCCCATGATTAAATGCTAGAGCTACCTTTTGCTCACTGGTAATGTGTGTGCCTTTCAACACCGTGTTTGAATCTTGTGCAGTTGAACGCAATTCCACTTACAATACTACTTTTGAAATGTCAGCCCTTAATTTTGCCCTAAATAGAACATAAATTTTAATTGCAAAGCAAATATTTATCTTTCTTTGTCATCCTCCCATTTCAGTAATCCATGTGACCTTAAAAACTTTCTAGAAAACCTCAAATACATTTATTGGAGTTCATTTTAAAATTGTTATTTTTGATCCAGTGTATGTATTCTTGTATTTCCCAATATAGAGGGGTGTTTTAAAATACTACTTTACTGTGTTGAACAGTAGTTGAAAATGTTGAAATTATTTAATCAGTGTTAAACAATATGTCTATCGAAAGCACACAAATATTTAAATCTAAGATGTGATTGTATAGAAATACTCCACTGCTACAGTATATTAAATAAGGATAATGTAGATTGATGGCATACAAATGCAATGAAGTGTTATTAACTCACTTTTAAATAATCACTAAACATGCAAATTAATGATATTAACCCCACAGAAGTGCAGAAAAACACAACCCACCAAATACTGAATAAGTTAAGAACTGAAAATTGTCATTTACAGAGCACAGAGCCTTCAATCAACTCCAATTTTCCTATAATTCTACTCTCTTGTTTGAATCTATCTGGTTTTGGAGCCTGACAGGTAGAAACAGCCACAACCTGCTCTTTTCCACTCTGTCCAGATTCCCATAGTAGTGAAGAGAAGAAAATAGCTTCAGAGAGGAGACGGTGCTGCCAGCACAGAATTGCATGGCAGCAAGGGGAGAGTCTCTACATCTGGACCTCTAGGTGGAGACAAGGCTTCAGATGCAAGGTCTGGATATATATATGACATACGTATGTAGACATATCATATTTTGTCATTGTATATCACACACACACACATATATATATATGCACATATATAGGCAAAGATATTGGATAGCCCATATTCAAGTTCTGGAAAAAGTTTTCTTTTTCTTCATTCCTGATTTCTGGTGTTCCCAAGCTATTGGGAAAGAATAGGGTTCTTGGACTTTAGAGCTGTTATATGGAAAGAAGAAAGAATAAGAAAAAAAAAGAGATAAGAAAAAACTAAATCAAAACACACTCACAAAAAAAAAAAATAAAAAAAAAGGAGAAATGTCTTATCCTGTCTCTATCGTTAGTGGATTTCTACAGTCAAGGCCTTTATTTATTCATTGTGATTGCACTAATGTCACTAACTAGCATCAGTACTTATTCAGTAGAGTCCCCCTTATAATTCTTCCCTAAGCTAGCTATGAGATTTTGTCATTTTTCTGTTGGAAGTTACATCAGACTTGCTGCTGTCCCTGTATTTGTCAGTGAACCATTTCTGCCCCTGACACTGCCTGACATTGTATGAAATGCCCTATGTGAAGGCCACACCGTCCTCAGTAAGCTCTACTCTTCATAGCCAATTCTCAACAATATTCTGCATTCAGTCTGCACCTTCTGTCCACCTTCAGTGAACTATGGCATCCAGTAAGATCATACCATAGATACCTAAAATACCTTACCTGAAATACCTTACCTGTTCTCCTTTGTTTTGCTACACCTCTTTGGCAGATGAAATGAGGCTTCACATCCCTACAGGGGCAGTGAAACATATGCAACGGACTGACAAACTCCTTTTGTATCTGTTCCTGTTGGTTGCCTTTCTTCCCTACTCGGTGAAGATTCCTGAGATAACAGCAATGAGAAACTTCTGTAAGTCTCCCTGGACCACTTATTTTGGTAAACACTTTGTGAAACAATTAGAGCTACAGCCTTAAACCCCACTGACTGAACTTCAGGGTTGAGCATAGCATTTACTGTGGGGATTGCCTTAAGTGTTACTACTGGAATACAGATATTTTAAGAAATGTAATCATCACTGTGATTATACAGCACAGGTGAGATAATATGCGGGAGAATACACATAGCTTTTCCTACCCAGCTAAAGCAATTTGTAGTAGTCCCACACTCTGATACCTGTGTTTACATGTGAGAAGTATCTTTTTTCCTGAAAGGGCTCTTTGTGGGTGCATCCATGCTAATCCATCATTTCCCACCTTGCAGCTCAGATGTATCATGTCTAATCAACATGCAAAGGACCATCTTCCCCCCAGAAGCACACATGCCATGAGTCCAACTGCAAGTCAGCTCATGAACAGAGATGGGGAAGCAACCCAGCGAACTCCAACAGGCTTTTCTATCTGAATGATCAAACTACCTTGAGGAGAGGTATACTCACCTCAGGTGTTCTACTCAGCCTGTGGGTTTATCTTTCAAGGTGCTACATGCTACTACTAATAAAAATACAGAATCCTGGCCTTAAGTGACCTACCCACATTTCAAAGAAGACATTTAATTTTCTGCCCAATGTCAATTAAGTGCAGTGAATTGAAAGAAGAAATCCCCTAAGTCTTAAGAAAATATTATTCATTAAACAAACCATTTTAACAGAGCTTTGAAAGTAAACAGTGTACTATTCAGAGCAATAATTATTACTGTTTAATTCAGGAGGCCTTCATCAATACATAAACCAGTCTGATTTCAGTCAAAACCTGGGAACTTATCACCTCTTGAGACATAATTAGTCATCTCCAATCCAGCTGAATCTTTTAGGAACATCTGTAAAGGATTTTTCATCATAAGATTTTTCTTTTGTCATTGTCTGAAACAGTATTTCCTGAAACACTGGGGACACTTAATACTTTCTAGTTGTAGACATATAACTACAAGGTTCCCACTCCCTTGAAAGGGGAACCTGCCTCTCTCCAAACACTATGCATAAACTTAGACTCCTGTACCCACACTTATGTCTGGTCTATACAATGCAAACAACTTACTGTGATGTAACTCTACAGTAGCACTCACGAAACAGCTGAGTAAGTATAGGAAAGAAATTTAATATATAAGATTATTTTAAAGGGGCATGGATCTCTCCATGCTTCAGTTACCCAGAAGGCTGAGAAATATGATGTCTGTGGCCTTCTGCTGGCAACGCATCAAAATCAGAGAAACCCAAAAGTAAATTAAAGCATCACAATAACTTCACCCATTCATTCCACAGGAAAAAAATACCTGATATAATACAGAAATGCAGATGATTTCACTGTGCCCAAGACATAACGCTCTACAAGTCCTATTCCCAGGACTGACAACACAAACCTGTGTCTTTTTTCTTCTGGATTTGTCTAATCAACTTTAATAAAAGAGAGGACTTACAGTGACTGAGTTACTGAACAGAAAATCTTAAGTAATGCAAAACCAGACTTTTTTTCCATTACAACCTACAGTTAGATAATCTACAGAATTAATTTCCTTCACCTTTAATGAGGTTCTGTTATGTGGTTTGATGTGCATTATTTTGTACATTAGTCATAGCCTGACTGAAGGGAAATGCTGCATCAAACATATTTTAACAGCAATTTCCCTTAAAGTATATTAACAAAGACGAATTGGCAGATCCCTAATACCTGCCTTAAACCTATCTTTTATACAATACTGCCCTCTATGGGAGAAGAAAATATAATACATTTAAAATAAGCATGCATGCTGGGTTTTGCCTTATTATTTTTTTTAGTATCATATCTACTTTCTTAAAACACTTTTAACATAAAAGCGTTATGACATCAGGGAAAAAACAATCTATTGCCCTCTCATCATCTCATCTATTTCTTTCAAGCCTACATTTTATATTGTAACAAATAAATCTATTACTGGTATTTATCATTTATATGACAATCTCAGTCCACAGAGTCACTGCTCAATGTGTGTATGCTTTTTGCCATGTCTAAACAAAATAACCCAAACCAAAATGCACACAAGCCAGGAGTCACATCAGTTGTATAAACAAGAAAACAATACTTTGAATATTGTTTCTAAAATACCCGGAATTCTTCAGAGAGCAAAGAGGCAGCTCCAAAACATCACTGTAGATAGAAACAGATGCTTTCAAATGTAACCTGTTGGGTAGGAGTGGCATGAGATGAGAATGAATGAGCACGATTATGGTTAAGTCAAGAACTCACTTGGAGCTTCTTCACTTGGAGTGCTCTTGCTCTCGATTGCTCTGTCCATGTTTTTCATCATTTTAACTAATGACCAAGGAAAAATATTTCTTCCCATGAAGAAAACAAGTTTCTTAAAGGAATTTGAGTGCATCGTTCTCACTGAACTGTACTGCATATTCCAAAAAAAACCCCAACACTCCTGCCACCCTCCTGATTTTTTGAGAAAACAATGCTGAGAGTCAGCAATTCCTACCTCAAGAAAAAATAATAGCAGTTAGACATGAAAAGCATTTCTTCAGCTTATTAACTCTATTCTCCTTAGACATCACAGAGAGATTTCACCTTTCTAAAAAGTCAGTGCAATGTAAATAGGAAATCATGATCTTGATTTTCTTTGTCAGACTACAAAGTCTCCCTTTTGTTGAACCCAGATTTGTGTGGATTTTCTTTAATGTTGATATACAACATCACTGCATCAGCCTAAAAGTAGACTTTTGAGGGAATAATTCAGTTTTTCATTTCGATGTGGTGTGTTATGTTTCACGGTTTGGGTGGCTTTTGTGAAACAGTGCAGTTCAGTATAGTATGTTGTGGCCCACAAGACAAATGAAAAGACCACTTACTTACAGTGCACAAGCGTCAGCTAGAGCTTCTGCCAGACCAGAGAAGATGCCAAAATCACAGCATAATTTTGCAAGTTATGATACTGAAAGTTCCTGTAGCAAACAGCTAGCAAATACTGTAACACAGAGAATTCAGTCCCAGTTTACTGATTTTACTTCCACAATTAATCCCATCAAAGCTAATAGAGGTACTCATCTTAGACAAACAAATATGTTTGCACACCTTAAGACAAACGCAGTTCCTTAAAACACTCTACATACACATTCCGGAGACCTTCCAAGCACCAAATAGTCATATAGCAAATGATCAGTAGCAGGAAATCAATTTTCTTTGAAGATGGAAGACCAAGTCCCTCTGAGTACCACAAACATGCTGCAGAGCAGCGACAACTTGTAAAGGAGAGTGGGACAGAAGAGGACAGAAGAGAACAGAAACTGATTCACAAAAGCTTTGTTTAACATGAAGATCTCCCCCACCACCTGGAGTATTAGCAGAGGTAGTTCATAAGCATGAGGCCTCCTCCTATAGGACTAGATGAAGAAAATTAATGATAATGTGATTATCTAAAACAAATTTTCTAAGAGGTGAAACAAAGCATTCTGTACAACAGGATCCATTTATTAGAGTAATGCTAGAATACCAGTTTGAAAGTGGTTTAGTAACAGATTTTTCACTTTGAGTGAGTTTTTAAGTTTTAAATTAGTGTATCTAAAAGGCTATACTTGTGAGAGCTAATGTAGAAAAAAGTCATCCTTAGAGTGCAATGGAAGCTTGATACCTAGTTTGCAAAGACAGAAAAGCAAAAAGAAAAAGATAAATGCTCTTTATAGTTTATCATTTGAAAATGTAATTCCTGCTTTCACCTTTTACTCAGAAGTGGATTACAGTAAGGAGTCTCTATAGACACATTAAAGGGGACTCCCATTGGACGTATGGTCTAATTAAACTATTTGATGATCATTCCAGTTTGAATGACTCAAAAAAAAACCCCAAAAAACACAACCAAACAAGCCCCCCCCAAATGACCCAAACAAAACAAAAAACAACCAAATCCCACTTAATACATTAAACCAAGAGTTTAAGCTTGTTAATCTTTAATAATCAAAGATAAAATGTTTAGTTTTTACATTTGGATGCTATCTTTAGTGTTATAGATGATCTTTGTGATAATGGCTTTGCTAATAGTTGTTTTGGATTCCTCTGTGTCAGAAGTCACCTTCCTCTAGGCATCTTACCTACAACTTCCCTGTTTATATTCTTTGTTCTCTTGCATGGGCTATTAACCCCTGGATCTGACTTGCTAATATATCCATCAGGATAAAGTACTGACTTGCTGATTTATCCATGAGAAAAACAACATACCACAGTGATACAATCCCATTACTCTCCCTTTTCCAAGAAAGCCAACAAGGCTCAGATATCTAGCTGGCACATGATGATCAGATGTTGATATTATATACAGTTATTCTCATAGTCCTAAGTGTTGTGGTAGACCAGCAAGAATGAATTATCTTTTTTTTACCAAAATGATACCATAATTGCTTAAGATGAAAGGAGAGAGAAGGATGTATATTACTCCACAATAACTAAATTACAGAACTTTCTTTTGAGCACAATCTGGTTTACTCCCTTAGTTCTAATTCTTCCCAGAATAGTACCACTAAGTTTGAATGGGAGAAAGCAGAAAGGTTTAAAGGCCCTCAGCAGGAAGCAGTTCCTCCACATAAGCAGTGCTGCCTAGTCTCTGGAGTTGGCCTCTTCCCTCACTGGAGGCAGGGTAGAATTTGGCATTTTTGCCCCCTCATTATTGCAGCACAGACTCTGCATGTCAAGGGGTATTCTCCCTGTTTTATGGAATTGACAAATCAGTGCAAATCATGGCAGGAGCAAGGAGTTCATCAAGCTGTTGTAAAGCAATGGTGTACAAAATGTGTTACCCATTAAAATACGCCACTTGCCCTCCTGAAGCTGGGTTGTGAGCAGACACTGGACAGCCACTGCTGATGTACAACTGGAGGACAATACTTCTGCTGTTTGCAGTACTGGGGATGAGAGAAACTATATAATGACCTCTGATGAAGGATAACTTTTGTGAGTCACACAGGAGAAATGCAGTGAATGACTCCTCACACCTCCACAGAAAGGGGAAATGGGAGTGCTACCGCAGTTCCTAGATCAACAAATGTTTGTATTTGCAACAGTTTGCAATGCAGTGGAGGTAGCAGCAAGTTCTTCTGAGCAAGGTAGTTGAATGAACTGGACCTCCTTTTACCCTAGTTTGTGTGAGGTTTTGCAAATATACATTGACTTGCGTATCAGCAGGGAGGTCACAAGAACAGTGCTCATAAAAACAGTCCAGATTAAAAACACCTCCTGTACATTGCTAAGGCATTATGGGCACAAACACAAATCACAAGGGGGCTGAACAGAACATAACTTTCTCTGGTGCTTCAATCTCTTCTGTCAAACTGAAGCCATGACCTGAGGAAAAAGTTCTTCCCTTCCTAAGCTCCAGTTCTAACCCCATCTACTTCCCAGAAGCTTTCTGCTGACTTCAGGCTGAACCCAGGAAGGATTCTGTAAGGAAAATTGTGGCAAAGAGTCCTAAAGGCTTTCTGGATACATGTAGACATGCGTCTCACACAACATGAACCCTTGCCTCAGCGTCACAGTGACCTGGCAACTCCAGAAGAGGTGACACAGATCAGACTGTGGAACTAGCAGAACTTGTTTTTTGCTTTGATAGTATCTAGATAGTAGTACTTAAGAGACCAGAGTTTACATTTTTATAGTTGAGTAAGCACTTAAGACATAAAAGAGTAAAGTCATCAAAGATGTGCAGCAGCTCTAATGCTAGTTGTTAATAAATGTATGTTGGTTTAAGAGATACTTCAACAGTAGGTTTTACCAATACAGTCTCTGAAACTAGTACATTTGAAGCCTTACAGGAACAAAACCAGAATAGGGTACTAAAGTTCCTTTACAAAGGAATAAAAGTTTAAGATAAAGGTAATTACAGTACTGGTATGCACTGATTTGCCCTCATCATTTGCAGAAGTGTGTCCAACCATAAACAGTGGAGGATAACAGAAGCTGAATAGTAACTGTAGCTGGTGAAAGTCAGAGAATCTAATGCTTACATGGCTTTTATTATTTTGCTTGTAGGACTTTGCATAATTCTTGGTGTTGATGTTACTTCAAATCAGTACTTCATGCTTAAGTGGAATGCTAGCAGAATATTCTCCACTCTCATTCCACTGTCATCTGGGAAATAAGAAATACCAGTGACAAGGCAGGCACTTTCAACAGAAGACATGAATGCCTTAACTGTGTTGACAAACAAGAAACTCAACTCCGAGTGTATCTATATATCCTCCCTACATTTCTATACATTTTGGGGCAGAGCTAAAATATTCATATTAAAAACCCTAACAAATTGTTGAAACATCAAAAACCCCAAACACACTTTTCTCAATGAAATATGTTTAAATACAGTACAAAAAAAAAAAAGCACATTCTACTACACCTGTTTCTTGCAATTTTGATGTGAGTGTAATTAACTTCTGCATATCTTGAGGAGATGCTAGAGAATTAGAGACTAATCTTTAACTCTTGTAAGTTGTCATAGCTCCTCTGAAATCAATGGATGTTTTGACTATTTATACCAGCTTCAGAACTGCTCTGTGTGTTTAATAAAAGACATGCTGTTGTTAAATTAAAGGGCAGTTCATAAGAAGTCTCCACAGCTAAAGGAGCAATAGTAATTTTTTGTTCTTTTAAACTCATTATGAACTTCAATGTCAAAAGCCATCTTTCGGTACAGACTGTTAAAGTCTTTCTAGCTGAAGGAGACAGTTATATGTATCCTAGTCAACTTAATTTTGAAGCATGGACTTCACGCTGCAAGGCAGGTTTTGAGAGGAAAAGTGGGTTGTACCTATTAAAGCATCCTCAAAGCACTGTAGGAACAGGTGAGAAAACTGGGGGCAATCAGAGAAAAAAGCTCCACATAATGGCAACAAAACATCAATTCAAATATCTCAGTGGAAGTTTCCAAATAGCCTAGAAGAGTGAACCAGGGAGAGACCATATATTATACATATTAGTTTCTGAAAGTAGTCTCTTGCTCTGTATCATATTTCTAAGCACAGAATTGAAAGAATTTTTTTTTTCTACCCCATAATGTGCTGTGAAGACAAATCTGCTAAAAATAGAGGCACAGACATTGTAGTGATTGGATAGTACTTAGAATAAATAACTATTAGCTTTAGATTCAAGTACCTAAATAGAAAGATGCTGAATTTTCAGTAGCTGCCTTTACTGCAAATATAGATGCCCCTTCCAAAATCTAAATCTGATTCAAAGTCTTGTTAACTTACATAGTACTTAGCAGGGAGTCTATGTGAAAGCACTAGGTTTAGAAATATAAAGGGTTTGTATGTCTTGTAATGTGTGTATGCTCTAAGAAGAAAAAAGCAAACCAACCCTAACCACGCCCCCAGGAAAAAAATAAAAATAAAAAAAAAGGCAATACTACTTTTGGGAAAAGTACAGGTAGGTTTGATCTATAATTGTAGTTTATTACTACAGTTTCCCTTTTTGTACTGTTTCTTTCCATTCATACTTCATTTCTGTCTCGTGCTGTCCTCTCATCTTTCTGTCCTCTATTTTCCCCTAAAGCAGAGCATGAGAATAACATTATGACTGGAAGGACATTCCAGGTAACTCAAGTGCACTTGTGTTTGAGCAAGAAGAGTTCAATCCTTGCTACTACCCAAAGGAGAGAGAAGTGAAAATTCAAATTTTACTGTCTTTTTCCCCTAGGATTGGTATGAAAGTTTTGCTATATAAAGAGAGTTGGAGCAATTTTGCCAAATTATTTCAGCACATTTCTAATAAGGGCAGACCCTAGTGTAGCAAGTCACCTGATCCTCCACTTAAAATGAACCGCTAACAAAGCAAACAGATATCAAGGTAGTGTGAATCAACAGCCATACTTCTTCGTGTTGAAGTCATCTAGTATGGTGTGATTTTAAGCCAAGGATTTAAATTCAAAGAGCGACTTTAGCATCTGAATTAAAATACCTTCTCAAGGGTATGCATAACCACTTGGCTGCTGGCCCACCCTGGGAATATCTGCGGTAGTGGCTTCAAAGGGGCAGAGTGCAGCTCCCACCGCATCTGGCACATCTGGCAGCAGCCAAGAGCTGTCCTGCACCCTGTGGCTGATCCCTTCTGCTCACAGGGATGTCTCCAAGGTAGACAATACAGCTAGGAGTCAAGTATATGAGTAGAGAGAACAACAAAACCACTGGATTTTTGCACCATCAGACTAGGAAGCTTTAGCATTTTTTGTGGCCTTTGACCAGTTGCACCAGAAAGTCTCCTTTATTTTGGGAAGAGAATGTCTCACCTGATTTGAAGGTTTTGGTTACAGACTGATTTAAGTTCTGATGTTCACACAGGATGAAAGGGGGCACACACGCACCACCCAGTTGCAGTGTAACCCCAAACTGAACCTTTACAACAGTCTTTGGAAAACAAAACCCAAATCCAGAGCCAGGCATAGGTGTAAGGAATTTTTAAAGGACCCCCAGTGAGAGCTTTGTAATTAGAAATTGCAGGAAATGACTCAGACATACTTTGAATCTTAATTTTCCCTTAGTTTCTAATTTAGCCAGAAGGATTAGTCCTGAGCTAGGAATTATCTACCATCTTTGAAACCTGGATATTCGTAGGGCAAACAGCTCTCCATAGAGAAGGTCCCAGCTAAAGGATGTAAATGGTAAACTGCATGGAACACCATTTATTTACACTATTTTGGAAACATGAAAGCTTGAGCTGATCCTCCTATGATTCAAATCTGAGTTTACAGCACCATTCATCATCTCAGAAAGGGTTTGTTCCAGTCTCCTTGAACAAAACTATTTTCTCCTCACATCTGCTGCCCAGAATTGGCTGAATTTCAATTCCAAGGTGTATTGTACAAAGAACAGTTTTGGAATGAAAGGTGCCAAGCTGGCAAAAATTGAAAATTAGATTGGTGTAAAACTGAGGGGTTTTAATATAGAAAGTGTTTTCGTTTTCCTCTGTAATGAAATTTAAAGTCATATAATAATCACATTTCTTGGCTACGGAAGTGGGTTTCATCTCCAGCAGGATGAGATAAAGAATGTTAATAAGAAATTATGTAACAAATAAATGGAATTTGTGTTGCATGCAGTAGGAAAATACACCTCTGAATGCTGCATGTTTGCCAGTATCCACCTAGAGGTGATGTCAGGGAGATCACTGGTAACCAACCTGCTGGGCAGCCTCTGCTTGATTTTGACCATGTATTAAAAGCTACCTTCTGTTTTACCAGGTGATCTTGTCACTGATCTAACAAGAGTAGGAACCATAAAGTCTTCTAGTACTGTGATTTTCTTGAGCCTCCTTTAGCATCTGGAGTAATGTGAGGAGCTAAGGGGCTCGAGCATTCTCCTGCCTAAAAATTACTCTTTCAACTTTTCTTTATTTCCCCAGGCTTTCAGTCACAGACTCCAGGTGTAAAATCAGAAGCTGGAAGTGGCATTTTCCTCCCACATTCTGGGCGGGCATGCAGGAGGGGAGGTGGTCCAACTGCACAATGACAGATTATGCAAATCCTCCTGGAGCATCTAATCAATCACAGCATCGGGAAAGGAATGCAGCTCATCTCTAAATTAGCCTCTGTCGCGGGTACTAGTCCTCACATGAAGCATCCCCCCTCGGCTGGAATGACATCAGAGCAGCTCAGAGTCCTTGAAAGTCTGGGGGTTGATTAGCTGGAGGAATTGGCTGTTTCTGCCAATCACAACCCTGCAAAGCCGCCTTGATACTCTTGGAGATATGAGGGAGAGGAAGGCTGACTACAGCAAACAGGAGGCACAGCAGCAGCAGCACCGATAGTAGTAACGGGAGCAGGCAGTATTTGGGTGATTAAATAGTTCTCGTAGCCTTTTTGCTGTAGCCTGGCTGCTCCATGGTGTAATCCCCACGTCGAAGAAGGAAGCTGCATTTTTAACAGTGTGCTGATCAGAGGTTTGAATCATTCCAGCTGGCTGCTTGTTTTGAAAAGGACAGTCTTGTATAAATGAGATGTGACTGTACTGGTAGAGTTCAGTTATTGGAGCTGGAGCAGGAGGAATCTTCCCGGGATGCCGCTCAGACAGCCGCTATCAATTGAAAACTCTTCCTAGTTTACCTGGAGCCATGTGAAGAGATTTGAATAGCAGATGCCTCTTTCCTGCAAGCTAGGAAGAGAAATTCTTCTCTAGGTAAGCCATTGTTCAGCTTCTCACATATTGCTACCTTAACCTATACTTCTGGGTATATATTCACACAACTATATAGATAGTGCCTATACTCAGAGACAAGAAAACAGCTCATGAACAGTTATAAATATCCACACAGTGCCTGATTATGTATAGTAAGTACTTCAGAAAGCTGCCTAGAACCTGACATTCAAAGGATTATTTGAAAGTTTGAGACAGTCTTTGCCACGTTTGCATGCAAGTGCCCTTGATGTAAATCAATGCACGGTGAAACAGCTGTCTGACTAAATATATGAAAGACCACAGAAGTTAGAGCATGGGAGTTATGTGAGGAAAGAAAGAGAATAAGGCTGAAATTCTTCTTTAATGTACTTCATATGCTTTGCTTTTATTTGCTACCATTTAGCAAATTTAAGCAAAAATAGTGCATTAAAATGAAAATGTGAAAGCTTTCTACGGATATATAGTAAACATGCACTATTTATGTCAGAGTAATTGTACATCGAGGAAGCAAAGACCCACAGATCTATTCTCTTCCAGCAGTTTGATATCTGAACATCTGTCAGCAATATTTCTAAAAAGCAGCATGATCATTCATGATGTGGAAGCAAGTATTTTTTCAGGTAGTAAGACGTAAACTGAAGAAATCAGTGTTTGCTTTTCAGATGACTACAGAGCCAGAACACAGGGGCAGCTCTGCCTTTTTATTTTAAAGCTGACACACTGGCTCCAAATCATTGCTGCTGGGAATAAACACTCAAGGGAGAAATGTTTAGATGTGAGGAAGTCTCCTTCCTTCAAGCATTACACTAAAGTAACCACACATACATATGAAAACCCGCACTCATTAAGTTACCTTTTCCTTAGGGATTTTACTATGCCATTTTTTACTAACTTCTGTAGCTCTTAATCACATTGATTGGACTCTTCCTCCCTGCGAATAAATGCTGCAGAATCTGGCCTACTCCATCTAGCAGCTTATTCTGCCTTTTGTATCTCTGAATGTAGCCAGAGAAAAAGATAAAAAGAGAAATAAGTCATTTGCACCCCATCTCTTCAGTTTATGATCCTCCTGCTAGAAGATGTTCAACTTGTGGAAGAATAGCAGAATCTCCTTGTTCATAAAGCATAAATAGTTGGGAATGTTGCCAGGTGCTTCTCTGTTTTGCCCCATCATGTTTGTGTACTTTCATCATATAAGTTTTTCCCCCAGAAAAGCTGCACTGTCTGACTTGCTTTCTGAAATGCTGCTCTAAGGAAGGGGAGGAAGGGGAGGAGGAATGCCAGGTCACATTTAAATAAGGAAATACTTGGCTTTCGGTTTTCTTCTGAATCTTACGAATTCAAATAATATGATCTGCTCAACTAGATTAGATGCTCCTAATGGCATTGCTCTGTGCAGAAGTTTAATATTGTGTATTAGTTTTTGTGCCATTTCCTTAAAACATGGCCACTTTTTTTTTGATTCATAATAAACGTCTAATGTCTGAAAGCCTCAGAAATGAAAGCAGAAATATCTTAATTTCTTGTTGACACCACTTTTTTCTGGGAGGCCAAACAAATGCTCCTCTAACTTACATTTCTTTTAAGTAAATCAAATCCAAAGGGTTAGAATTAAGCCCAGAGCAGGATGCTTGAGTGACTGACCACAGACACATATATATGCCTCCATGTATAATTCCATTTCAGTCTGAACACCCTGGTAGCTCACACTATAAAATTCTGGAAGTCCTATTAAAACTTTATGGATGTTTAGAGGCTGCGATATCTGCTATATTGCTGTTTGTAATGGCCCTGACCAAACTTGGCTGATGTGGCAGCATGCAGGAATCATGAGCTTCGCTAGAGCTCAACTATTATTCAGTACAACTGGGAGAAAAATATGTTAAGAGTAAAGATGCAATTTTTATTTTATTTTGAAGCCTTACAGCACAGGAATTATCTCAGAGGTATAATGAGATACTTGAAGGAAAACATGGATACATATTGCAAACCCAGAGCAATCATCAAAGAAAATGCTGATGAGTTACTAGTAGTTGTGACTATGAGTTTTCAGTTAAACAAAAAATTACATTTGACCATATCTAACCAGAAGATATGCTTATTTTATTTTTCTGTAAGCAATAAGGGAAAGAATATAATGATCTCTTACCCCCCCCCCAACCAGTTAATTTCTGTTCCGAATCTTTGGTTTAGCCCACAAACAATTGTGATTTGACTGCTTCCAACCACATGGCTGGCTGAGCTTCAGCTGCATGTATACACTGAAGTTTGCTTCCATCAAGTGTTTGCTTTGCAAAGCTTTCATAATGCTTCAGCTTCTTAGGTGCATCCAAGAAACTGCTTTCCATATCTGCAAAATTGGCTTTTCTGAACACAGGAAACCCTGGGCCAAGAGCAGCAAAGCATTTCAAGCTGGGGGCGTGGGTGGCTGAAGGAAATGATAATTCATAATTGTGCAGAAAACTGCTGTTTCCCTTGCCTGTAGAGTTGTTTCAGGAACAGGGTGCTGAGCTTAAGATGAGCCAAAGGCTCTCCATGCTTTCCAAGGTAAGGGGAACCAAGGTTTGAAACCACTTGCAAAGATGAAGAAATACAATGTAAGGTGGCAGTTTAGCAGATCCCCTATTCTCAGGCCTGGAACACAGTTGAAGACTATTAGAGCAGGTGGAGGCACTGGATTATGGGAGAAATTGTTTGGAGCATGTAGTCTCACATTTGGAGAAAGACTGAAGAATGCCCCTATCACAGCAATAAAACTACTTCTCCTATTGAGATCTTAAAGCAATGCCCTCATGAAGTCTAAGCCACCCAGCAGAGTGCTCGATAAAGAAATTATTTTCCATCTGTGTCAAACTTTGAATTAGAAAATTTGACTTGGGCTACAAAAAAAACAAAGCTCAGCTGCTGTAAGAAAATGAAACCCATGCCTGTTGATCCCAAACTCTTATTACAACTACTGTCAGTAATAATTACAATGAAATCACAGATTCTTCTGAAATTAACAGTTGCTACAGAAAACTAATAATATTTTATCTAAATAGTACTGCCACCAGAATCACATGGCAACAGCACAACCATGGCAGTATTTGATAGAAAAAACACAACTGTCACTAGATGTATTGGGATGATGTAAACTCAGTTCTGAAAGATTTGCACCTATTTCCTTCCCCCGGCTACAGGAAGGGTCCCAACTACTTTCCCCAAGTGTAGGAAAGAGGAACAAAATGTTCTTCCCCCCTCTGCTGTAAGGATAGGTTTTGCAGAGCCAGAAGAAATACAGAAATAGAAGCTAGGGCAGGGTGTGATTCTTTCACAAGAAAAGAAGCAAAAAGAAAGGGGTTCCTTCCTCTTCCCTGGAAGCTGCTAAAGTAAGAACTGTACTGGCTTACTCAGCTTGACCAAGGGAAAACCTGCCAAATCTCTGGTTTTCTTTTCACTACCTCGGGAAGTCTTTTTTTTTTCCCTGCTACTTCATGTCACAAGGAAGTGACATGCAAGTTTCTTTCCACCCCAAAAAACACACCAAGACAAGATATTCCCCTAACACAGCCCCCAAACAGACAGTGTAACACAGACAATGATTTCAATTCCGTATGTGTACAGCTGCTGATACATTTGTCCCAGGCCATGTTCCAGGTAACCTTACAGAATGCACGCTTCTACATCCAAAGCTGCTGGCGCAGAATTTCTGCTAGGACAGTCTTGTGACTTCAAAGTTAGCTCTTAGCAGCCATGGGATGAGAGGAGCATCTGCCATCCTGTCACAACCCACAAGCGCACTGAGAAATGCACGCAGAGCTAATGCTCAAGGCTGATGTAGCTACAGCTATAGAGTTTTACTAATGGCTGGGGTTTAATCTCCCATACGTATATATCATTATCAGGCACACAGCAGAGTAATGCTAACAGGCTCTTCCCTGAGCAGAACTGGGCACGAAAAAATCCTCCTGAAGGACTATCCACAGCTACTTATTTCAGCCCACACTCCACCAGGCTTCCACTGAAAGGATTGCATTTAGCTTTTAGTGTATAAATAAGTGCTCTGATAAATAATTAATAGTAGCTGCTGGCCATAAAAGAGGTGACTGTGGAAAGCTAAAACAGTCTGTCATGAAATATGCACCTACCTCTATGTTCTAGTTTCAGAGGACGTTTTATCCAACATACTTTCTTTTTGCATGGGACCATATTTTGCAAGGAGAAGGCCAGAGCTCAAGTTCCAGAGCCTCATGGTGTTCCTTGAGTTTATTCTCTCTCACCAGGATATTTATCACCCCCTAAACCACCAGAGGGGAGGACAGGTGGTCAGTGATTCACAGAGAAAGTTTTGGAAATGAGAGAAAAATGCAGTAGTGTATAGACTTCTGGGTAAGATACAGAAATTACACTTCCTGGTCACTTTTAATTTTCTAGCCCTCACAGTTTCCTTTAAAAAATTATTCATTACTAGCAAATACAGTAGACTGTATTTGCTGTGCCATTTTAAATGGCTTCACCATCCTACCCCACACAATTGTGCCGCTATGGGTGTGAAACCCCTTCCCATACAGGGTACAGAACAAACAGTAACTACTGTTAGCAACTGACGATCCAGGTTCGTTTTGAATTGACAGATCTTAAGGAGAAATTGGTTGCTCTCTCATTAATAACTGAAAACCAGTGATTCTGGAACTTCATCTTTTAACAAAACAGCAACCATGTCTTCTATTCTTCTTATTATTTCTATATTACCTGCAAGAGTTCATGTTACTATAATTTGTACTTGGAGGGAAAAAAAAAGAAAAGAAAGAAGAAAAAAAAATCATAATTAAAGATCAAGAGGCTTCTGTGGTATGTACTGTCCACATGACAAACAAAGCAAACAGTGCATGCCTCAACTCTTGACACCCTCAGTCTCCCATAGGGAGACTCTTGATCAGTTTTGGAGCAAGCTTCATGTGCCAGCATAAATCAGTAGCACTCATTCTGCACATTCAGATTTTTAACTAAAGTACCTCCAAAAAAGCTTTCTCCTCCATGGAAAATATGTACATTCAGGCAGAAAATTAATTATCTATGGTGTCTAAACCAGAATTTTATGATTACAAAGTATCATTGTATCAATTAATGAGACATCATTTGGTTGGCTAGTAAGACCTTACCATAAAATAGAAACCCAAGCTTCCAGGTGCATCCTGGAGATTAATATTAGAAAACACCACATAGTTGTATACCAAGCCCACAGGGGAAAATAAGTATGTAAAGAAACATAACTCATTCCAGCCTAGTGCAGGGGCTGTACGATCACAAACACCTTGCTTCCAAAAATAAGTTAATGCCTCAGTAATTCAGTTTTGGAGATTTTTCAACAAAACGGCAGGTTAATCAAAACCTCGATATTCCATCACATAGCTCTAATGCCATTAGTTCTAGTTCCAGTCTCTGAGCTTCCCATTACTCAACAAAAAGTCCCCTGAATTCACAAGGAGGACCCTTACCTTACTAGTGGCATTTCTAAATTGAACTTTATCTAGACAAAACAAAAATCAGATCCTTGCAAAGAAAGCATTTGTTTATATTACAAAGCAAAAGTAAACCAGTATCTATAGGTCACAGATGACACACCAGAAATCTCAAAAGGCATCCTTCATTTGACTGACAAAGTGGCTTCTCTTAGAGAAGCCCCATAAATCAGTGGCAGAAATAAACATACAGCCATTTAACCAGGGCATGAAGACTAAGAAAGAAAAGGAAGCAAACACTGCAAATACACATGACTTCACATGACAACATGAATTTTGCATTGGCTGTCTTACATGTACCGTCTGCAATATCCACACTTTATACATTTGATCAAACACGAACCAACTTCAAACATTTTACAGCTACTGCCCATGCAAAGGCAAGAAAGGATATTATTCCCACAATGCAGACTGGAAAACTGAAGTACTGAAGAAAAAAAGAATTAAAAAAAAATCAGTGGCCTCCAGAAGGCAACACATGATGTAGGTGGCAGAAAGAAACTAAACTCAGTTTTGGCCCTCTGCCTTATTCCTCTCACCACTAGGTATCTTTCTTCTCAATTGGCAAACAATACCCATTAAATCATTTCAAGATAAAAAGAAGTTGAATTTTTATTAATATCTTCCATAAACATTCCTTGGACTATTTTGTCTGCTTTGCAGTGTCTGAACTACTTAAATACATTCAAGTGAGTTTGGTATTATAGTATTTTTAAAACATTATGAAGTTTTTCCATCTAGATTAGTTTTACTGACAACAGTAATGCATGCAGCCATAGCTGGTTCCTAGAGAAAGCTAATTCTTCTAGTTTTAAAGAATTTGTAATAAGATAACAGAGTTTTCTGAACAGCAGCCTGGAACCTAGTCTGGACTAAGAGTCTAAATTAAGCAATTCAAATATTTATGGAAAAAGACAGGAGAGGTATTATAAACATAACTTCTTGCCCCCAGACTGTCATATAATAAAGCAGTGATTAATAAAACCATTTTATGAGCAAGGTAGAAATGACTGTTTCAATTTTCCTTTTCAGAACAATGCTCTTTGGAAGTCCAAAAGCACACTTTCAGACAAGCATAAACCCTAGACTGTGGCATGCAGAGAGCCACTCTGTGTTTGTTCACTGGGCTTGCATTACTTTGCTTGAAATCCATTGCTTGCCATCACCACTACTTGCTGGCTAAGACCTGCCAAGTAATCATGGCTTAGATGATGCTGGGACTCAACTCACTATGTTTCCTACTTATTTTTCTACCTAATCTTCTCAACAACAACAAAACTTGTCAGCCAACTAGGATGAAAATGGGGAGGGCATACTCAGTAGAATTTACTTACATAATTAAACATAGGGAAGCTATTATAATGAGAGTTAATGTACCTAGAGCTTCAAAACAGTCTCTAGCTGACTGGAATCTGGCCTGCATAAGCTCAGAGTAAGCCTATTCAAATTTCATGTAGTAAATGTGCTGCTATAAGGATTTAGGTACAAAGTCCTTGTTATCTGGGTTTAAATAGACTTCTGTGCACTAGTAATAGAACATTACTATGTGACAGCAGTGGTCTCTCCCTCATACAAGTCAGCGGCCTCCTTTTAATTCCTAGCAGAGATGTGACCACATCAGTCTTTCTCACAACTAGTCTCTGTGACAGGATACAGATACCACAAAATGTGTTATTTAGTGTAATATATTGTCATTGATATAAGGATGGAGACACTTTAATTATCTTGTATGGTAGTAAATATTTTTCGGTTCCATAAAAGCAATAGGAAAACAAAGTGTAGGAAACCAAAAAGTATAAAGACCAAAGAGCTTAGCTTCTAATAAGCTGATCCAGAGTCTGTGATTATGTCTTTGTAGGCAAAGGGCCTCTTCATTAAAAAGGGAGCTTTTAACCTTACTGGGGGAGGAAAGCTCCAAAAAGAAAAGTTTCAATAGCTATCCAGCAAATCTGTAATCCTTGTGAAATTTTCAAAATACAGATACAGAAAACCTGCAGCTATCTAGATGCTAATAGAACCACAGAAAGCTCCTTTTGTTTATTTTTTTTACATGCCTTAGCTTCCATATATAATCAAGCGCGATGTATAGATTTTGACTACTGCATTGATTGACTTCAAGGAGTTATAGTTAGACAGCCATTATAGTGCACTAATGCTGTCTCTCAACTGAATTCACCACACAAATCATTCTATTGAAACTGGATATCTAATTGACAGCCTTATAAAAGTAGAAAACAGTAAAAAAAATCTGATAGAACTTCTCACTGAAGTTTTATTTGAAAAGTTAAATGAATTCAAATTGGCTTCCATTGAAGCATTAAACTATGAATTGAGAAGTGATGAAGAGACATTAACCAAGCAAAATCAGAAGATTTGTTGCATCAAGTCAGAAGGAATATTTTGCACGCTCTTTCAGGAAAACATATGAAGCTTGCTTTTATTCACCAGCTTCATTTAAAAGGCCTGGGTCAACCACAGCACATCCATTACACCTGCACTCTCCACTAATCCCACTGGGAAAGTAAGCATCAGCTCCAAGGATTTGATCCTGTAGGTTATGTACAACTTTGTACCATGGAAATCTCTGCTGTGTTTTCAGCTACAACTTTCTGCCATAACATTTTGGTTCTGACATCATGGCTTCAGCAGCAGGCTTCTGACTTTCAGATCATCTCAAAACCTTTTTTTGATCCTTGGTAGTTCAGTTATTTTTCTCCTGATGTCATGAAGGTTGTACAGACATCTGTCTGTGGACAGTCACTATGCAATAGTAAGTGGCTATTGCTTTTTCAGCTCAGTCATGGGTCTGCAAAATGACCTTGAAAAAGTGAAGCCTTTACCCAAGAATAATGCTATTTAGCTTTGTTGAATCTTTACTGAGTTACTGGTGAGAAGTGATTGATCTTTTTACCATAACTCAGGCAAGATGACACATTTATTAGAAAGAGCACTGAGAAGACATTTTCCTATTTTAAGCCTGGCCACAAAGCTAAATGTTTTGCCTAATAATATCTAAACATTATGTATATTTTGGTATATTTTGATAAAGTGATATATTTTCATACTGCTACACAACATTTTTGCCACACACGGAGCTGCACAAAAGGTGAATGTGGTCATTAACCCCAACCTGCTACAATGGTGACTAGAGACACTTTATCAAGAAACAAGAAATATATATTACACATTCACCCTTCATGCATGGTCCTCCTAAGACTATACTTTTATTAATTTCACACCTGACACCCAGGAATTCAGTAGTCTGAATTCTGAGGGAATATTACAACTACTTACATTCAAAAACACTGATAAATTGTGACATTTGAACATAATGTCACTGAAATCACAAATGGGATATTTTTGTGCATTTCTGCATGGTCCAAATGACCGGAGGACTGTTAGAAGTTAATGGGTCTTACAATAAATTTCTCCTGGGAGTTAAGTAATGCGAAGTCTGACATATGGTCCGGAGAATCAAAGGAGGCAAAAATTCTGTGAGAATCTGCAGAAAAAACAATACCTTCCTTACAGTCTTTTTAGTTCATATTTGTAGAAAGGTCCCGCAGATTCACGTAGAGTATCTTTGTGAGCAGGCTCATTAATAATAGCATAGTTAGGGTTGGAAAAGACCTCAAGATCCTCTAGTTTCAACCTCCCTGCCATGAGCATGGATACCTCACCCTAGATCATGCTGCCTAAGGCTCACTCTAAGCTGGCCTTGAACACTGCCATGGATGGAGCATCCACCACTACTTTGGGCAACCTGTGCCAGCGCCTCACCACCCTCAGAGTAAAGAACTTATTCCTTATATCTAACCTGAACTTCCACTGTCTAAGTTTGAACCCGTTACCCCTTGTCCTGTCACTATAGTCCCTGACAAAGAGTCTCTCTCCGGCATTCTTATAGACACCCTTCACATACTGGAAGGCTGCTCTGAGGTCTCCACACAGCTTCTCTTCTCCAGGCTGAACAGTCCCAACTTTCTTAGCCTGGTCATAGCTACCCGTCTAAAACCATCAATAAGAGAAAACCTAAAACCCAAACCACTGATGAGTCAGCTACTTCAGATCAAACACGAAATGATCAGAACAAAATATGTTTGCTTGTGTGCTGTTGCAGCAGTAAATGTATCATTGTGTGTTATAGAAAATGGCACTTCGGGCAAGTCACTGGTGGCTATCTGCACACCTTTGGGAGTATTAAAGGAATAGAAATAATTCTTACAGGGCTTGCTCTTATTACAATTCCCCTATTCAGTCCACAGACAAGTAAAACACTAAAAATAAACCACTCTATTAGCATGCTTTGGATCATACTTGACAATACTATGATAAATCTAGATCAACTTTGGTGGTCCTGGAGAGAGACAAATGGTTAACTTTGCCTGAATCTGCCTGCAGCTATCGGATGTTATCAGATTATCAAGTGTGAAAAGTTTACAGCTCCCTAAGTACCTTTACACCACTTTCCCCAACTATCTTATATACATTGTAAGGTGGTGCATGTGTGCACCTCCCTGTAAACATGTGAGAATACATATATGTATGAAACCTATCTCCAAATATGCCTTTAGCCGCCTTTCCACCAGGGAGCCTTTCTTCTTCAAATCTCCAAGCTCTGAAATCATCTGGAAGAGTTTAGAACAAAAGAAATATAGAAGTCAAGAGGGTCAAATAGTATTGTTTCATGCACACAACCATGCCAGCTTTCATTGAGTGCACAAGTTATTGAGGTATTTGAAGCACTTTGCTTTATATTCATTATCAACTTTGACCTATGGCATCATTTAGCTTTCTTGAATCACACAAGATTACATGTGCGTTACAGATTGATCACATTGCTGAAAACACTGGAACATTGGTGTTTTAACTTAGGGATAATTATGCATCAAAAATAAACAAGACATGAAAGCGCTGAACAGCCTCTCCACTCAGAAATTATAAGGTGGAGCTAGGAGAAAGTTAGAAGACCTCCAACAGCTTTTACCAGCCCTTATCCTAAGCAAAAGAGTGTTCTAACACCTATGACAAGCTAGGAGCAGGTAGTAGCATCACCCCTCATAAGCAAAGCCACATTTATAAGCATAAGACACACTGCAACTTTGCAAATCTTCAAAAACAACACTTTCAAGAAGTTCCCAAGTTTCATGAGCTCATTAAAAAAGTCTCTTGGAAAATTTACTGAGAAAAATAGCTGTTTTCCATCTGCATGAATTGAAACCCTGAACTTTTGCTAATGGTCAACAGGAGCATTTTTTTTCACTTAAATCAGTTTGCTTGTTTCTATATTAAATGAGCAGTAATATGTAAGGAGTAGCAAGTAGGTTTCATGGATCATTGGGCTGCTAAAAAACAGCAGAAGTCATACAAGCTTAACAAGGAAAGAAAAGAGGAAAATTTACAATATCTGTTTTAGCCTAAAGGGAAATTTTAGATAAAGAAAACAAAGACACTGACTTCTGTTGAAGTAGGTTGGAAAGAAATCTCTGACCTGGCTCCAGATGGATTACTTATAGAGCATTCTGCAAGAGCAGCCTTGCACACTGGTGTAGACAGGAGACTAGGAACAACTGTATTGCAGTGATGCAAACCTAGCAAGCATCCTACTCCTCTACTCTGCACTGGCATCAACAACATGCTCTTACATGATGTGAAGTCTACTAACTTGATCCATAGAGCAGATAAACGTAACTATTGCTTAATATCAACATCTCTGCTTTCCACAAGTTGAACTAGATCAGAGACCCTTAGCCTACCTACAAGAAAGGGTAAGGAAAGTAGCAGAGCTTTACAACAGCCCTGCAAAACAGCATTCTCACCCTGCCCTTAGTCAGGCTGCAGCCTCCTGCCAGAGCCAAACTGCTCACTTATCACCTCTTTCTCCAGAGTGATGATGAAAACAGCAACTCTCAGTTTTAATGGAGTTTCACCCATTTACCCAAGTGATAATTATTTCAGCTATCCCTTACTCGCAATTAACAGCTACTTTCACCATGTGTAACTGCTTTCTGCAATGTATGTCCTACCCTGATTAGTTGCACCTAATTTGATCAAAATGCTTATTAAATCACTAAGCCCTATGAGAAAGTCTGAATATAGGAACTGGACCATGAGAGAATCAGTTTTGATTCCTGATAATACATAAGAGACTGTTTCTCTTCACCATATTTCTATCAGTTTTAAACAGTTGAGTCCTAATCTCCCACTCAATCAATGTTCAAAATCAGTATGCTTTAATCATCAGCCAAATGCATTTTTTAAGGAGAGGCAGGAAGTATCCTTTAATGTGGAGGCAGCAATTTTGAAATCTCTGCTTTTCTTCAGCTGACTGAACTAAATAAAAATGACAATTCCTGCAAATGGCTATAGCATCACAACAAAGTTACACTGCAGAGATCTGCTGGCCGGGGAAAGTCCCCATGTCTAAGAAGTCAGCTGAAGATCTACATCATGCTCTGGATGAGTGTGACATTGATACAGCGCAAACAGCTTTGGGCTTTACCTCTGAATAGTCAATGAATTCTGACTGGCAACCATAGGAATACAGGACCTCAGACACCCATTTCTAAAATGAAACTAACATCAGCAACACTAATTATGAAATATAGCCTATTTTCATGTTTCTCAAATGAATATAGCATAGCAATACTCCTAAGATATTTGAATTTCTGAGTGAATAGAAAGCTGTTGAACTTTAAGAGGGAGAGTTTCAAAGGCACAAACCACACTTAACTTCCAATTATGCCTTGGAAAATGTCCCACTAATGGCTAATATAGCTGATTTATTTTCATAAACTTTAATTACTTCACACTTTCTTTTTTTTTTTTTTTTTTAACTGAACAGTATAATCAGTTCAAAAGAGCAGTTCAAACACAACACAATGTACAAACTAAAAGAGATCTGCTCCAATGTCAGGTTTAAATTCCTTACCAATGCTAGTATTCAGACATTTAGAGAAGTGTGAACATTGGCACTAGTTATAACATCTACATACAACAGATTTATTAGCTTATATTAAATCTGATTACTACCATTTTAACTGGAAGAGATTTTCCCAATGTTATTTGGATCAAATAGTTTGGGATGAAGACCATATTTTTGTTTTGGCTAGTATAAAATCAGGAACTTCTCATATTTTACGTTTCCATTTAGTTTTGCATGCTACATTTAGTTATACAAGCAATAGCAGCAGCAGCAAAGATCTGGCTCGTTATTTGGACAGCTTGCAATGCCAGCACCTGGGAGATCCAGCAGGATAGAACAGTAAGGAAAAAATGTGCAATTTTAGTTCTCTGGACGTGCTATTCCCTTGCAATCCAGGTGTTTGGTAAGCATTCAGTGTGATTTAGTGGCAGATTTCTTAGAGCAGAAGTCCTGTGTTTTATTTATTTTTACACATGAGAGTCTTAATTAAGGTGTTTTACCTGCCCTGAGCATTTCAAGACTCTTCTGGAAGGCAGGGAGGCAGGACTGTCTGCTCGGCGGACCAAGAGCAAGTGCCGCCTGCTAAAAAACAAGAAAACATTGCCCTCTAGTGCTGAAACAAAGTAGAGGCTGCAACGTCCAGGAGGGGCTTTTAATTCTCTTTTCCAAGATGCCTGGTCGTCTCATGCTAACAAAACTAATGCTTGGTGCAATTAGCCGTTTTGTGGGCAGATTTCCCACCTTTCCCACGGAGAGCAATCTTCCAGATCCAGTAAACCCTCAGAGTCATGCTGAGTGACTCGTCAATGTCACCAAAACTAGAACATGGCCTCACAGATACAGTTCTATCTTTTGATAAAATCTTAATTGGAGTTTCAATAAGGAACAAGATTCCAGCAAGCAGACAGAACTACAGAACAAGGGAAGCACCAAAGGAAGGCAAATATTCTTACAGTTATCAGAGTGATTTTCATTTCCCAGTGATAGGTGTGATTTCTTTTTATTTCTTCTCTCATGCATGACACATTACTAAATTCAAAACAATTGTTCGCTTTTCTATTAGCTTGCATGCATGGATAAACTACCCATCTTGCTCACCTTTTGGCCAATTGATGTGTCAGACAAGTAGAGCTATTGATGGACTTGGCCACCATAGAGGCGTACTAATCTCTTGACAAGTTTCTGAGAAAAGTAAAGCAGATAGAATTCTGAACCTGACAAAGTCACAAATAGCTTCAGCAACAACTCCCTCTGCAAACTGTGAGAGCATCAACAAACCTCTCATGGGCAAGTAGACCTATTAATTCACTACTTCAGCATTCTGTTCATTGCTTGACAAGCTTCCAAAAGCAGTAGGAGAGCAGTATGCAAAGCATTTCAAGAAAAAATAAAACCTTTCACTTGCATTTTCAAGATTCTGAAACAGCATAATCAAGAGGTTCCTTAGAACCATGTCCCAGAGTCCTAAAATATACTGGTAGATGATTTTTTTCACTATCTTTCTTACAAACGTTTTCCAGTTTTAAGTGTAAAGCTTAGGATGAAGGAATAGTTTCCAGAATGAAATTCAGCAGTATAATCTGAGTTAATGGAGGAGGACACATCAATTAACAACTGCCTGGCTAGAATGTTTCTTCCTTGCAGCTCAAAAATTATTCAGTGTTTGGAGTCTCACTTTGTTCCAATCAGTAAACAATATAAATAATTCAGAAAGACGTTAATTCCTGTATCAGCCCATGAAGTAGCATTGGCTATTTATTTAGTTATTTTTAATTGCCTTTGAGCCATCTGGTTTACTCTTACCAATAGTATTGTTTCATAAGTTTAGGTAGAACTACCAGGAATTGCACACGGGCTTCAGAGCTGGCCAGGCAGTCAGGTTGAAGCCCCTTGTATTTCAGCCATACAGTACAGCAGAGACAGACCGAAGCCCCTGTCCTTCAGCTGGAGGTGTCTTTTCAGGCAGCCTTTAAATGGCATGTAAAGTACTGATCACTCCAGATACAGAATGGAAACTGGAGAAAAACATTCTGCAAATCTTTCCTCAAAGTCCTCTCATGCCTTTCACTTCAGTTTCATTAGTTTCATGGTCCAACACAGAATTTGTTGCCCCTTTAAAAATGCTTCTGAAGTTTGACATGGAACATGGTCCAGTATTTAACAAATATTTACTTTATCCTAATTTTGTCCTGCAATCTTCATACATTCTTATTTGTCATAGCAATGAACCATTTTAGATAAGAAGTATCCATAAATGAATAGACACATATCCTCAGAAAGTTATGTTCAGACTTTATACCGTAGGAATATGGGAGAGGTCTTTAATGCAGCTTATTTTAATACATCAAAAAAAAGTGACACTGAGTGTTCCTCAAACTGTTCATAAACTTCCCTCTTAACTGAGATTACCAGTATCAATCACTGACTTTATCAACATGTGTTTTTAATTGCTTTATGGATTTTATTTTATTTACTCTTCCTCTGCTCTTTGTTGCAGATAATGTTAAGAGTCTTCTTCATTGATTATTGGCAGCGGCTGCTTTCTGACAAAATCTCTTTCAATTCAGCTTTCTGGATTCTTTGACTTCCTACTCCAACAGCTTTACAACGTCCCTGACAGCTTTATAAATGCACTGCAATGGTCACATGAACATCTTGGAAGGGGAATCTGCACCTCCACATCTTCTTCCTATGGCACTTTAGGAAGAGAGAACCAAAGGAGAGGCAAGTCCAACAGAAGCTGGAAGTCCTGCAAAAGATGAATCTAATTGTGAAGCTCCGCAGAAGTTTCAGAACACTAGTAATTCTTCTGGCTACCTTCTGCTTGGCAAGTATTGTCATTTCTGCCTATTACCTCTACACCGGCTACAAGCACGAAATGGCCTTTGTGGAAACCACTGGAGAAGCAGAGTGTGAAGATCTCAAGCTTCTACCATATAGGCCTATGGAGCTGAAAACGGCTAAGCCAATTGATCCATCTAAAACTGATCCCACTGTTCTCCTGTTTGTGGAAAGCCAGTACTCCCAGCTGGGGCAAGACATCGTAGCCATCCTCGAATCCAGCAAATTTCAGTACCACATGGTCATTGCACCAGCTAAGGGGGACATTCCCCCTCTCACAGAAAATGGAAGAGGAAAATACACAATTGTTATATATGAGAATATTTTAAAGTATGTATCCATGGACTCGTGGAATAGAGAGCTTCTGGAAAAATACTGTGTGGAATACAGTGTTAGCATAATTGGTTTTCATAAAGCCAATGAAAACAGCTCCCCCAGTACAAAACTGAAAGGATTCCCATTACATCTTTATACTAATGTGGCCCTCAAAGACTGCGTGGTAAACTCTCAGTCTCCCCTGCTGCGCATAACCAAAGCACCAAGGATTGAGAAAGGTCCACTGCCTGGTGAAGACTGGACAGTTTTCCAGTTTAACCATTCCACCTATCAACCTGTGCTTTTAACTGAACTGCAGACCTCCAGACCACACCTCTCAGCACTGCCAAAGGCTGCTCTGTATGCAACTGTCATCCAAGATTTGGGGCTTCATGATGGGATTCAGAGAGTCCTCTTTGGAAACAACCTGACCTTCTGGTTGCACAAACTGATCTTTATTGATGCTATCTCTTTCTTGTCGGGGAAGAAGCTCACCCTGTCCTTGGATAGGTATATTCTGGTTGACATAGATGACATCTTTGTTGGGAAGGAGGGAACTAGGATGAACATCAATGATGTGAAGGTAAGGCAAGAACTGGGGGATAGCATGTATTCATATGAATATTTAAAAAGGGACAAAGCTTGAAAAAGCTGGCAAGCTCCATTTCCAGGTAAAGGCTGAAAGTGCACAAGAATAGCTATCAGATACAGAAACTGCAACTTAAGATTACTTTACAAGTCTGTTTACCCACATACATAGAAATGTGTTTATGTATGTGTATGTAAACTGATACACAGAGATGGCCTGATACAGTAATGCATATAGCAAATGTACAGGTTGCTTAGTGCATCTGAGTAACAAAGAAGACTTTTTATATCTGACATGAGAAATCTGTCCTTAAACTAAATAAAAGGAGCTCTGTTTCTCAAGCAGGATTGTCACTAAGCTACCTGAATTTTTAGATAACACCATGTTTTACACTGCATTAATTTGGTTTTCCCCTATCCACACACATACACATGTATGTCTGTGGCATGTACAAAATACCATCTAATAGGCATGTTTTTATTCTTCCTTTCACTGTTTCTGAAAAGTAGATGGAACAATAGAAGAGGGTTGCCTTTTTAAATCTCATGTAACTATCACAACATTTAAAAAGAACAAAAAGAGTAAAAGATAAAAAAGCCTGTATTCAGACTGGCAGATCAGCATTTATAGTTCCTAGTGGCAGGATGGAAGCATAACCTATACTTAGTAAATGACATAAACACCTGATACAGTGAAAAGCCCACAGGCTATTCTTTGGAGGTTCTTTGAAACTTATTTCATAGTCTGTCATATCCAAGGGTATCGTTAGATTTGCTTAGAGTAACTTTCAAAGATGTGTGCAACTTGGACAAAACTTATGCCAGTTATGTCCTTGCAATTTTCCACATGTAGGAATTGTCATATTCAGAGATTAGCTGAAGTTCCTAAGCATGCAACATTACATTCCTAAACCTTTACTCTAAAAGTTTTGTTCCTGTAAACACTCCGATACTTCCATGAGCAATAGACAAGCCTTTTGTTTTTAAACATGTATTTCTATTTTATTACTTAATTCTTATTTCCATTTCTACAACTTCTCTATTCACCCGCCTCCTCTTGCAGTTCAGTAAGACAGATATCAAAACACCCAGAAAAAGCAGTAGTCTCATGTACAGTTAGAACTATTTTGTGCATTAGAACAGATCAGGAAATTCTATTACCCAAACCAGGCATATGAATGCTCATCAGGCTGATTTCTGGCATGAGGCACTTGCAATGCCTGGTATCTTGAGATGTGAGCACTGTGCACAAGCTCAGTGATCAAGTGGTCTCTCTGGAAATATATGTAAAATGCTCTGAAAAAGGGCTTATATACAAGAGGAAACTAACTGAAAAGGCAATTGTGGAACAAGGTTTTCAGCAGTCGTTTTCCGCCTGTACAATTTTGAGAGCTTCTCTTCCTGATGTGGTTTGCTCCACTAAGGAAGTCTATTATTCTACATTGGGTAAAGAGCCTCTATTATGATAAGAAGAGTGTCCACAGAGAGTCACTTGGAAATTCAAATCATACTTTTGACTGGAATAATCTCACTAGAAAAAAAAAAAAACAAACAAGTCGCCTCCTTCATTATCCAGCAATCAATATTACTAGCTATTAGTAGCCTGTGCTTGGGGGAGCAGCTGCACTTCAATGCTCTTTATTATGGGAGACAAGGCAGAAAGCTCCAGATCCAGGGGCTTGAGTAGGAGGCAGATGGCGGAACCATAGCTGTTAAAAACCATTCATCATCAGTTTTACAAGCTGCATACATTTATCCATCTGAAAACTGAGCAGTCCACACTGCTGAGTATCTTGAAAATAACAAGAAAAATCATCTGCTACGACTCAGATTTTTCTTAAATTATTTTTCTAAAAGAATGTGTGCTGAGTCTTCTTTTTATAGATTATGTTTGAATCAAGGCATGAAGGGAAGCTTCCTTTCTATCCGCATTTCCTGAGTGCAAAAGTAACATCCCACTTCCATCACAAAACCACCAACTGTACCACTCAGGAGATGAATTCTCTCTTCACCTCAAACAAGAAATCACAAACGCGGACCATGAGGAGAAATCTTTTTCACAGGCTCAGAACCAATCTTCCCATCAAACAATCTGTTTGGGGACAATAAAAATTGTATCCCAGTTTTAGAAAATGTTCACATGTAAATCCATTCTGCAACTTGACCGTCCATTGATATTCTGTCCTTAACATCGCTGGTTTCATTTCAGAGCAGTTACTATGTACAGGTTTGCTCCAAAGGGTATTTCGCCAACACTTGTGACACAAATCAGTCCATTCTTATAGACTGGACATTCCCAGAACATGTACACATTCAAAACAGGATGCTTGCTAATGAACATCATAACACCAAAATCAGAGTGTACGTTAGTTAGTTTACAGTAAAGGATAATTACAGCCAGTATCAAACAATCTTCCAAGCCACTTGGGGAAGAAGGCAATTAAGAATCAGTGCGGCTTTCTTCATCTCTTAAGGCAGAGCAGCTTTTCTGCTGGAAAGACAAATATAGCAGAGGGAGACATTTAAGGAGCTGATGTGCAAGTGGCATCTAAGTATTTTCATGCATTTGGAAGCAGCAGCTGTGGCCAGGTGATCTGACAGAGCTGTATTTTCAAGGCAGGTGAGAGGCTGTTTCTGACATATGGAGGCAGCATGGGATTTAGGGGCAGGTTGTGCTTGTCCCAGAGGGGTATGAAAAGGGTGGAAGTGTGAATGACTCCAACCGCTAGAGGGATTAGCACAGCATCTGCATGTTGTTCAACTAAATGTGGCAGAACTTGGACCATCTCCTTTCTTTCCCAAACTGCGTATTAAGGTATATTTAGCACCAAAAAAAAACAAACACACACCACCAAAAAAAAAAAAAATCAGCCAACAACCAACCCCCACAGTCTACATGTATGATGTGATGCACCTCAAAAATAATATCATCGTCCCCTGCAATGCAAGTTTAAACTGTCAGATTTACAATAGAAACTAAAACATTTGTTATTTATACAGTGCTTTCAAAAACAAAACAAGAGAACCATATAATGCAGGGCTTGTAATGAAACAGTTTCTTAGCACACAACAATCCACTGCATTATGCTGCTATGTCACTACTTCTCCAATTCCTTCTGTTTCCATCATTTGTCGCTGCAAGCAGCGGAGGTTCACTTTCCAGAGGTATACAGGCTTCCTGGTAGGCTCTCCTTAGGTGACACTTACACCCATGTTCCTTGAGAATGCCTGCATACATGGCAGATTCCCAGGTGCATACAAGAATACAACTGAACAGTTACACTCCTCCCCGTTGCCTGAAAAATACAGGTAAATAGCATCACTGTGTTCAGCCTCTTAGGTTTTACCTTCTCCCAGGGACCAAACTTGTAACAACTGCCAACCCAAAGGGCATTTGAATAGAAATGAGGTTTCTGATAACAGTATTTGTATGTAACAATAAAAGACAAGTAACACCTTCCTATGTAATTGCTTCCTTCAACTCAAATGTTACTATCCCCTCACAGAGCCATTTCTCAATTAGGTTCTTCAGGGATATGTATAGTTATGCAAAGGGTGCCATCAGCTAGAGAAACAGAGGTTAGAGAACAGGGTTCTTGTGGGCTCTATTTACCACAAAAGATCTCCTAGTCCTTGTATTACAAAAGTTGTACAAGGTCATGTCTGGCTAAGTAATTAAGCAGGAACTCAGCAGAGCCACAGAAAGCTATTTTCCCAAGCTTTGCAGACATCTATCTTGAGCCGAGTGAGCTTCTGCAAATGAATTTCTCCCTTTCTCTCATGCCAATCCATTACCTTACTGATGGATTTTAGAAGGTGTAAGACTCAAGAATTCATGAGTTAGTTCGCAGAATTACCTCATTTGTGCACTTGCAAATTACATTGGTTCCCAGCCACACAACAGGATGATGATCATTGTCACCAGTGATTTAGTAAAAAGTGTAGAAACCTCTGGTTAATCTGTCTAGGACTACCATGCTGAGAAAACAGAGAACTTTTACCTTCACAGTTTCCTTTTAACTGAGTACAAACAGAGCTGTGCTACCCAAACATGTAGCGAGAGCTTGCTAGAGTCTTTTTTGTTGTTGTTGCTATAGTAAGACCTAGTGCAACATTTACACCCTTTGAAACATCATTTGGGTTACTGCTGACTGCCGTCCTTTCTTCTTCTTGCAGCACCAAATAGCCAATCTGCATTCTCCCATCTTTTTCCACTCAAAGCTTCAGTCCACTTACTTCAGTGGAAATAAGCATTACATTACTGTCTGACAGCTCTTCACTTCCACAAGTCTGCACTTTGTCTTTGACCTCCATCATCATTAGAATGCCTTGAACACTTCAAGGCCATGATATCTTGTTCATTTTAGCATTTTAAAGGCAGGAATTCATGTTGGAGTTGCATCTTTTCTGATAATCCTAAATTAAAGAGTGCTGGCCTAGCAGGAAGCTGAGCTCCATAACTGAATCTCTCTGGCATATGCATTTTCTGATCTTTCTGCATGAACAGTTGCTTTCTGTTGGAATAATTAGAAATGCCAGTGCCATGCCACCAGGCGTGGCTGAAGGATAGCTAGTACAAAGCTGCAGGTTGGCCCAGGGTAGGTAAAGCTCTCCACACTGCTGTGTGCTAATCTTCCTCTCTGTCCATGCAAATTCTAAATGCCTTTTGAAAGAGGGATTTTAATATTAAACTGATGTAGGCTAAAGCTTGTTCCTGCTTCAGTTCTGCTGGGATGTCTTACCTTTTGTGCTGTTTGGTGTTGCTGTTAGGGACTCAAGCCAGCCAGGTGGACGAGGAACCTGTTTAACAACAGACAGAAATGTATTTCTTCATCCCTTCACAGAATTTGGCATCTAGTGTCACAGAATCTGCCTAGCTTTCTGTAGAAATTTGCAAGCAGTGGTCAAGACCAGAATTAAGAGTCTGGGAGGATTATAACAGATACTTGGATTTCTAACTCAGGTTTTTGAATAGTTTCTCTGGATGCTCTGCTCTCTTCTGGCCATCCTGCACTCACATCCAACTGTAGGGAAGGTCCTAATAGAAATAACAGTAGCCCAATACCTCAGTCTACAGCCATTCACTTCCAAATGTACTCAATATCAATTTCCAATACACCAAGTGCTTGGGCAAAATTTGAAACTCCTGGTGCTATAAATAGGCACTAGAAACACCTTTTTTTTTTTTTTTTTTAATTCATTTACAGCTTTCTCTTTCAGCAGAAGCTGCAAACAGCAATTGATTCCTTGCTGATGAGATATAACAGTCATCCCTATAGTCTTTTTGTAATGATAAAGTCCTGCCAGTGAAGTAACCGCACCAATGGACAAAACAGAAGAAACTGAAAACACAAGATGTATGAACATAGGAAGCTAGAGGAGACAGCTGAGCATTAGTCATTATAGGCTGTGTTGCTCCACTGTCACCTTTTAAAGTACTTGAGAGTGACAGTGAAAAACATAATGAAGCAAAATGCTGGAATTCACACTTCTGGATGGTCTTGAAAAATTAAAAAATAATGTAAAATGAGCTGAGAAAGTATTATAAGAAAAACTTACTGATCAGACAGTCTTTCTAAAAATAGGAGTGTCTGCTGCATTCTCCTTCAGCTGAGATGCCACTTCATTCAATATTTTCCCTGTTTAGGTCTCTTGAATCCCCTAATTCTTTCTGCAGCAATTTGGGTGTTGAATACTGCTCAAGCGCCTTGTCAAGAAACATCACACAAGATGTTTTACACTATATTTTTTTTTCCTGTTTCAGTAAAGCCTGTTCTTCCATCCATTCCTTTGCCATCAGCAAAACATTTATTTTCCTCCTTGGTGGCCTGGTGGATTAACTGTCTGTCCAAGCACCTTGCCTGAATTACAATAGATTTTGGGGTCCTTCATCTTCCCGGTTTCCCACCAAAGGTATGGTAGGTCTTGACAGTGTTTTATAGAGCCTTGAGAGAAAACAAATTCTGATGGCTCTGACCTTCTTACATTTCACTAGTGTAGGCAATTAGATTCCTTCCATATGTCCTACATGTTGTAGGGGTACTTCTATCACACGATCTAAGCAAGATTTTTCTGTGTTTTCTCCACTCAGTGCTCTTTTTTTTCCCAGAGGGCACACAGGATTTTTTTTGCCTGTAAGGTTACAAGAATCTAAGCAGGACAATTTGATTCCACTGTACAAGCACTTCAGAATCATCACAAATCCTTTTTTTTTTTTTTTTTTAAAGAAGAAAGTTTTGCTCTTTCACAAAGCAAAATCATCCATTATTCTTTTTAGCTAGCAATAAGAACTCAACAGAACTTCAGTTTTGAAACGATTAACACTTCTGAACTGTTATAAACCAGCACAATACCTGTTAAAGCATAGAAAGGGCAGAGTTTTTCATTATTGGTCTAATTCAGAAAGATCTAATGCTTACAGCCTGTGCTCAGCATCACTGTCTATTGAAAAATTCCTTTGCCTATGTTTCCACTAATTTCCTGGATTTGTACTGGTTTCTCAAATCCTTTCTCCAAAGTAATTCTGAAGTCTTAGGTTGTGTCATACTGGAGTATATTTCCATGATATACATGGTATTCTATTTAATTTAGCTTCATTTAATTCAGTTTAAATCGTTGTCATAACATTTAGGGAATCTGTAGGAGTCAAACCACATGGCTGCTTTATATCAGCCTCTCAAGAGGCTCACATTAACCTGAGTTTTAAAACAATGCATATTAGTTAAAAAGGAGCAATAACAACTGTTTCCTGGATAGCAAAATAGGAATCTATGAAATTATCAAATATCTTTCTAGAAAGGCTAGGCAACGCAGACTTAAAAAGCAGTCACAATTACTGCTTTAAAAGTACTTGATGCAGCAATAAACACATTACCATGAATGCTGTATATAATACAGTTACATTAGTAGCAGCATTACTTAAGTAACTTTAAATATGCCTTTGTCATCCAAATGTGAGCAGAAGAAACACTTAGAGCAAAAGCTCAATTTAGCATCATTGGCATTATTCAAATGGTTCAAAAATGGCAATGCTCAGAAATAGGGAAACAAGGTGAATAGATGGAAGGATAGACAAACAGATGAGATCATAGAGAAAATCTTAAAGAGAAAAGGAGAACTTTGAAACTCAAATTATTTAGCAATAGTTAACTAGGCATTTTCTGCCCACCTCTGTATCATAACATAATATGAAACCAAATCTTCATTTATTTCTGTTTTCAAATCCTTACGCATATAATTTGAACAATCAATATAACATTATACCTATATAACATGTATACTCACCCAAATTAATCTTATGGTCTTCTTTATCTCTTCTATGAATACAGCCATAACCCACTACAATTAATTCTTTCACTTCTAATCTTACACATCTCCACCTGTCTTCTGTCCATATAGTCAGAATAATGTAAGGACTTTTAGGTTAAAGTTACCAAATGCCAGCTTATGCAGAGAGCAGAATAGGAGCTGCACCTCAAACACTGGGATTGGTGTCCCTCTCAAGTGCAAAAATACTTTCTAGTGGAGGGACACTGTTAAGTATCAGTCCTGAAGGTAGGCATCACATGCCAGCGTGTGGAATTTCAAAAGTGGTAAATCACAATCACATTACAATACAGATAACAGAATAAACTTCAAGCTAAACACCAGCTTCATTTCAGAACAAAATGATTTTGGTCTAAAGAAAGAAGGGGCTAAGCAAGTTGGGAATGTTCAGCCTGGAGTAGAGAAGGATGGATGGTGACACAGCACCCTTCCAGTATCTGAAGGGGACCTGCAAGGACGCTGGAGTGGGACTCTTCATTAGGGAATGTAGTGACAGGACAAGGGGTAAGGGGTATAAACTGAAAAAGGGGGAGTTCAGGTTAGATACAAGGGAAAAGCTCTTTACTGCGAGGGTGGTGAGACACTAGAACAGGTTGCCCAGGGAAGTGGTGAATGCTCCATCCCTGGCAGTATTCAAGGTCAGGTTGGACAGAGCCTTGGGCAGTATGGTCTAGTGTGAGGTGTCCCTGTCTATGGCAGGGTGCTGGAACTGGATGATCTTAAGGTCATTTCCATCCCAAACCATTCTGTGATTCTATGATTCTAAAATCTGGGATGTAAACACTGCTTCTAGTGAGCTGTTCATTCATCTATGGGAAGATTTAGGCTTTCCTCAAAGAGATCGACAATTTTAATACGTTATTCCTTTTCCTCTGGCCATATACAGAGCCCAAATACTTTTACAGAGACATAAGAACAAATGAACTTCTGCCTCCGTCGTACAACATGAGTCATGCATAGTGTGGAAGAGTTAGAATGAGTCATATATTGCTTTCAGCAGAGTTTGCTGGAGAATAGTGCTTTGCATGCAAACATATTGATTCGTCTGGAGAAATTCACTTTGCAAGAAACTATTCTATTTAGGAAATTTCATATGGTCTATGCGCATTTACTTTAATAAATAAAAAAAAATGAACAATTTCACAGAACATTTGAAACTGTGACAGTTTGATATAGTTATTTCACTGCTGAAGGGAACGTCTGTGCATCAGAGAGTTACTTGGGTTTTTCTGCAATGATCATAAACATACACACAAAGAATCAAATTTGATGAGAAAATCATCCTGACTTTTACATTTATGTCACCAGATAATTTTCTGGTGTAAAGCATTCAGGGTTTGCTGTGAAAGCATGAGCTACAATGAAACACTGTATGATGCATTCTGGTTTTCCACCAGATGCCAACTAGCTAGACCTGATAGTCAGTTTTTGACCTTCGACTATCGGCATGGAAACTCTTCAGGCCTTTGTGGAAATACAAATCAGGGTTCTTATCTTAAAACTAAGAGCAACAACAGGTAAACCCTTTGTTATTTGCAAGTGTTTAATTTATCTTTTAGGAATGGCTGATAGTTTCACCAACCAGAGCAGTGATCCTAGAAAGAGGTACACATCTGGAACTCTCACTTTATAGAAGACCCTGTAAGAATGCAGTATCACTCAGGCTTTCAAAGGATGATGCCAAGAACCTACAGATGGTAGGCTCTTTCTCCTGAATAAGGCTAACATCTGTGCACACCAGCTTATCAATGCACCAGCAGTACTGAATAGTCTGCATTGTCAAGTTCCAGTACTTGTTATCATTTCAGATAATTCTGTGTTTAGGTTCTTTTTTTTTTTTGTCATTGCCAAGATATATAGCAGGCTGAACCAGAAATATATGAGAGATCACCTTGTTCTCCGTGACCATGGAACATCAGATGCTAACTTGTCTCAAATGCAACCCTCTGCTTTGCTGCACAGGGCACTCCAGGTTGCTGCCCCAACTTCTTAACCCCCCTGACAAAGAGACTCTATTTTCATGTGGTTTTGCTGCCAGCACAGATCATTATTCGTTCACCAGGTCGGGATTGCTCCCATTTCTTTACTGCTGCACAGATGCTAACAGTAACAAGACTTTTCAGTAAACCTCCCTGCTTCTTCACTGTCAGCCTATTCTTAATTTTGTAGTGGAATGCCAACATCAATTTGGGGGGTAAACCCTTCATTTTCATTTCCTGGCCTTCACTGTCTTATCCACACATTTCTTAGCACTACTATCTTTGCATCCCTTGAGCGATACCTGTTCTGAATGCACAGTGGTACCCTTTCCAAGTGATGAACATAGACGTAGCGCAGCTTTGTATCCAACTGTAATAGTTTTCTGCAGGCATGAAATACAATTACTACATAAATACAGGAGGTGAGAAGAATAACCTTATGGGCAAAATGCACCAGGCAACGTTCTTGTGAGGTTTTTCTGGATAAGAAAGAAAAGTAATTTCAGAACGACTGCCCATAAGACAGCTTCATCCACAGAGAGGAAGCCACGCAACATTTTTATTTTGCTGTCAACCTTTTATTCTGGAAACATTACCCTAATGAAGTAATATTTCTGCTTACAATTAGTCTTCTCCCTCTGTCAGAATATGCAGTGGTCCTAAGATCAAGTTTCTAACTGTCTGTGAGATTCAACTGCATGAGACCTTAACGTATAAGTGCCTTTCTGTTTATTAAAATAATATTTCTTTCACATTCTTGGTTTTACTATTTAATATAACCTTACGTAGAAACCTCTCTAGTTCTATAATACTTACATAAAAATGATTTCTGAGTGCTATGAATTAATTTCTCAAAAAAAAGTATGAAATAAGTTTTTGGTCTCATTGGCAATTATAATCTTATAACATAAGGCTATTTAGTGTCATCTCCTGTTGCCAAAATGTCTAAATTTGTAATGGAAATATTAAATATAATAAATTATGATTTCAATAGTTGCAATATTTTATGCAGAATATTTTATGGAAGAAGCCCCCTTAGAAATGCCAGGATGAAAACTCGATATTTTCTTTAAAACCTTAATTGAATTTAATTTTCAAAAGTAACAAGTAAATGAAATGATAAGTTATTCATAATTTCCTGTAAACTAATGTATTATTAGCAGAAACACTCTGGAGCTTTCTGAGCAGTGTTTTGGTTCATTGGGACTTGATTTATTGAAACACATTGCATGTATTAAAGGTTTCTGAATTATGACTCCAACATTTAGTATTGATTAGCAGAGCATACTATAAAAAGCTCTTGTATTTCCAGTAAAGGTTGGCATAGAGAGGCTGCTAAGATAATGTGTTGTCCTTCACATCTGAGAGATTATTTAGAAGCCACTTTACCTGTTTAGTCAGAGATTGTCTTACCCATGCCTGTCATCTAAGCCCATAGAGCTCACAAGGGTAGTTCTGCAGATGGGAAGAAAAGTAGTTTTAGCAAGTTGAAATTCTTGCAGTTGAGTGACTCTGTCTACTTTTCTTTCTTAACTTAATTTGTTTATTGTTTTGATGGGGTTTGTTTGTTTGGTGGGTTTTGGTTGTGAGACCAGCTCTCCTAAACCCTGGATTCCTTTAATAAAATGAATCTCCTTTTTTGTTTAATTAGCAGTGACATTTGCAACAAACTAGTGAATGTCAGAATAGCCCCTTTCTTTCTCAGACAGCCCATTTGAGCAGTAAAGCCGTTATCCCACCTCTGACTCATTTTGGAAAAGCAAGACCTGTAATTGACTGTTTTAACTTTCACCTGAAAGAAAGCACAGCCTCCCCTTCCCCAAACATGCTCTATTAGTATAACATCACCTCAGTGTTCATCTCTGGTATGATGTTTTCTTGAGGAGATAAACCTACAGACAATTTTTTCCCTTCAGCAGCTCCAATGATACTTGCCATTTACCAAGCTATGACAGTTTCTTTTAAATATCTTTAAACCCAACTCTTTCATATGCTTTCTATTCTTTCTTCATAATACCAGTACTCTTTTAATTTGCTGTTCATGTTTTAATGCAGACAGCACCCAAACCGAAGTGGACTCAGTGGTGTGAAACACACGGCTTCTCTAGCATGACATCCATGATATTTTCAACACTTCTGATTGGAGAGGGCTGAATAAGTTATCCAAGAGTATTTCAGGTTTTTAATTGATGTAGTCATTTAAATGACATTTTTGCATTTATTTTGAAATGGTCACAAATTAAATGCATTAAAACTTGTACCTCGTTCCCAATACTTTCTGACCTAGATATGGTGAAATTCAAAGAATTAGAGTTTAGACTTTTAGATTTCCATCCTTTCAACTTGTTTAGCCAACTATCCTGGGATAAATGGGTGAAAAATACTTCCAAATGGGCAAACTGGCAAAGCAGGGGAAAATGAAGTTGATGGGTTGGAGTAATCCCAGGCACAGCTACAGGTTGGGCAGAGAGGAGATTCAGAGCAGCCCTGAGGAGAAGGAGTTGGGGGTGTTGGTTGATGAGAGAATCAAAACGAGCCAGCAGTGTGCTCTTGATGCCCAGAAAGCCAACCGTATCCTGGGCTGCATCAAAAGGAGTGTGACCAGCAGATCGAGGGAGGTGATCCTGCCCC